>JAPDKQ010000107.1:0-98879 GCA_027569665.1 Aspergillus bridgeri | reverse complement strand
ATTTCATATATTTAATTAATCGAATTTAATGGAGTTGGTGGTTGAATCGCTTCAAATAATGGTGGCCATAATTAAAAACACACGGCTCGCTTAGATCCACGGCTCGCTTGTGGTTTACGTTAGTTAAACAGAAGAGAATCGAGGAATAATAATACTGATAATACGAATAATAGATTCTGATCATGCTGATGATAGTGATAATAATATTTCGAATAGTACTCTGTCCTCCGATAAGAGTGGTTCTCTTCTGCCCGACTCTTCCGGGCACTCCCTAGGCAGGTAATTATTGGAGATGGAAAGCTTCCTCTGAACAAGTGAAGGTATCCACTTGGCCACCTCTCGAAGAGTCATAGTCATACGGAGTAGTCACAGTCACGGTCCCAATCCTCCTCATCGCAATTATCAACTCTTTAGCACTCCGTAGAAGTTCCCCTCACCGGTTCGTTGCTCCTCGTGCGGCCTGAGGAAATTGGCTCCCCTCACGGGACTGCAGCTCCTCTTCTTCTCCAACTGCCTGCGGTTCCACCGAGCATCCATCCTTTCCACACCGATTCGCCCAAAACAGCTTAACTGCCATCTTTCGCTATCGTCATCTCCGTTTTTTTTTTTTTTTTTTTTTTTTTCCTCCGGCACCAAACAATAATCAGAATTATCTTCGTCGTCAATTGACCCTCCCCTTTCGTTGGTCAATTGACTCATTTCTCTTTTTCTTTTTTCTCTATCCTTCCTTACCCTCCGACACTCTCCCCTCCAACCCCCCCCTCCCTTGGGCGACGCATCAACCGACAATGGTTGGAAGTACGCTGGCCATGCGCTCCAAGATGGTCACCCCGTCGACCATGCAGCTATCGTCGCTGTCGCGCAGGTCGCTCTCGACGCGCCCGAACCTTCGCTCTGCCCTCCCCTTGAGATCCGTCCAGCGCACCGCTCGTCGTACCTACGCCGATGCTGCGCCCGCTCCCAAGCCCAAGAAGAAGGGCTTTCGATTCCTGCGATGGACCTGGCGGTTGACCTGGCTCACCGGTCTCGCCCTGACTGGTTCCATGGCCTACAGCATCTACGAGCTACGTAACCCCATTGAGCAGGTCGAACCCGACCCTTCGAAGAAGACTCTGGTTATTCTGGGTAGGTTCTCATCGTGTTACCTTCCGGCTGCCTGCTTTGGCCGCGGCTTCAGTCGCGACGGCCCGATTAACAGCTTTCCATAACGATCTAGGTACCGGATGGGGCTCCGTTTCTCTCCTCAAGAAGCTCGACACTGGAAACTACAATGTCGTCGTCGTTTCTCCCCGAAACTACTTCCTCTTCACTCCCCTGCTGCCCTCGTGTACCACCGGTTTGATCGAGCACCGCTCCATCATGGAGCCCATTCGCAACATCCTGCGCCAGAAGCAGGCCCACGTGAAGTTCTACGAAGCCGAGGCTACCAAGATCGACTACGAGAAGCGCGTCGTGTACATCAGCGACGACTCTGAGATCAAGGGTGACATCTCCCACACGGAGGTGCCTTTCGATATGCTGGTCGTCGGTGTCGGTGCCGAGAACGCCACCTTCGGTATGGACCACCCGTCTATTTGCACCTTGAGAGCGTAATTCCGCGACTAACCGCAACATTTACAGGCATCCAGGGTGTCAAGGAGAACTCCTGCTTCCTGAAGGAGGTCGGCGACGCCCAGAAGATCCGTAAGCGCATCATGGACTGCGTCGAGACTGCCATGTTTAAGGACCAGACCGAAGAGGAGGTCAAGCGACTGCTGCACATGGTTGTCGTTGGTGGTGGCCCCACGGGTGTTGAATTCGCCGGTGAGCTCCAGGACTTCTTTGAGGACGACCTGAAGAAGTGGATCCCCGACATCCAGAAGCACTTCCATGTGACCTTGGTCGAGGCTCTCCCGAACGTGCTTCCCATGTTCTCCAAGCAACTCATTGACTATACCGAGTCGACCTTCAAGGAGGAGGCCATTTCCATCCGCGCTAAGACCATGGTCAAGAACGTCACCGACAAGTACATCCAGGCCGAGGTCACCAAGCCCGACGGCACCAAGGAGATTGAAACCATCCCTTACGGTCTGCTGGTCTGGGCCACCGGTAACGCCGTTCGCAATGTCGTTCGCGACCTCATGAACCAGCTGCCCGCCCAGAAGAACTCGCGCCGTGGTCTCGCCGTCAACGAATATCTGGTCGTCAACGGAACCGAGAACGTCTGGGCCGTCGGTGACTGCGCCATCACCAACTATGCCCCCACCGCCCAGGTTGCCAGCCAGGAAGGTGCCTTCCTGGCCCGCCTCTTCAACACCATGGCCAAAACCGAGGCCGTTGAGCAGGAGTTGAAGCGCCTGTCTGAGGCCCAGGCCGAGGCCAAGGGCGACGAGCGCAACGAGATCTTCGACGAGATCCGCGAGCGCCAACGCCAGCTGCGGAGAACCAAGCAGATCGGTCCCTTCCAGTACTCGCACCAGGGAAGTCTGGCCTACATCGGAAAGGAGCGTGCGGTTGCGGACATCAGCTGGCTGAGCGGCAACATCGCAAGTGGTGGTACCATGACCTACCTCTTCTGGCGCAGTGCTTATCTGAGCATGTGCTTCAGCTGTAAGTTATCTCTATGAGCCTTGTTTAGGAATGCTTGTCTAACCTTGCCTCTTTAGCTCGCAACCGTGTCCTGGTCGCCGTTGACTGGATCAAGGCCAAGCTGTTCGGCCGTGACGTGTCTCGGGAGTAAAGAAATCGATTCCCCAATATTGGATAGATTACGGAACCCTTGTACCACCACCAGGAAGATATGCGATGCGATGCCCATGAATATTCGGAGCGAGAGCTTTTCTTTTCTTTTCTTTTCTTTTCTTTTCTTTTTTTCGTTTTTCTTTGCCTGCTCATTGTTGTATTTCTCTTTCTCACCTTGAACCTATCTCTACCTGACGCCGCTTACATGATGACTACCTGCCTTTATCTCTCTCTCCATCCTTTGACCTTTTCTTTTTCTGTTCTGTTCTATATCCATGGAGACGGGTTTCCTTTCCTCTGATCGATTGACTTGACTTGATTTGATTATCTTGCTACCTGGTGATTGGTCCTCCGTCTCCTTCATATTCACAAGTTTGTTCCAAACCAACAGACCGACAGTATTGGAAAATGAACATCGACACCGACTGTATCCTCCAGAACTCTCATCGAGGGAAAGTGGGTTCTCGAAAGAAAAGCGTGCATCTTTTTTCTGTTATTCTCTCTCTTTGTGTCTGTTACTTATTACTTCTATATTTTTTTTTCTCCTCTTGTGTACGTGCTTGTGTGTGTATGGATTAGATAGACCGGATTTGCCTTTCTTTTGTTTCCGTTTCCTTCATGTCCCTAGAATTATCTGTTAGATTTGGCCTTTTGTTTCTGCAAGGCCTTAATTATCATTTCTCTTTCCAAACTTCGATCCTCTGGTATTCCTGGTCCAATAGTGATCCTTATTCAAGAGGTTATACCTCCTTTTGGGAAACGGATTTAAAGATTAATAGTGGACTACCTAGGAGTGGCTGAAGAAAAGAAACAGATGAAAAACACCCGCTGTGCTTGGGACTGGATAACGCCTATCCTGATCTTGCTGAACTATAAACAATACCCTAGGGGTGGTTTTGGTTTGGAATTTGGTATACAGGAGAGATAGAAAGAGGAAAAAGGGGATTGGAGGGGAGGGGTGATGGGCCATCATGAGCTTAGAAAAGGGAAGGAGAAGATATGGAAGTATAGTAGTGTATGGAAGGTAAGGAATGCTGAATCGACGAAGTCAAGGGAAAATCCTAATTCGACCTACTGTTTAGAAGACTAGGACCTATACACCGAACAAGGGGCGAGTAGAGGGAAATTACTGATTTAGAACAGATTCCATCCCCGATTCCGAGACTCTTTCGCGACTAAAGGACGATCCGGCCGGCGGTGCTTGTTGCGTCCATCCAGCTGTCGGATACTTTCTATCTTCTGCAGAGCCAATTCAAGCAGCTCCTTCTTCTTGATCACGTCGAGATGCTTGCGGATACGTGGGTCTTCGCGCGCGAATCGTTCCACCTCGGCGTCGGAGAGGTGTCGACCGAGGCGCATGTCTAATTCACGAGGGAAGTTGTAGTAGAATTCGGAGAGGAGCTCGACGTTGAGGAAGAGGACAGCAGTCGAGGTGAGCTTATCGGCCACGACGTCGAGGAAGACTTCGGGGCAGTAGTACTTGTTTTTCTTGGAGGCACACTGCTTGGATCGAATAGCGAGGAGACGCATTTTGAGGAGGTCGGCGCGGTCTCGCAGGAAAACGCTCTCGCGGCCTTTGGGGGAGATATTAGCTCAGGCAATGCTAAGGGAGAAGCAGGGGGGAGGAAATACCTGTAGCTAGAAGGGCGGCACTGAACCCACCGGCACCGGCAGTGCTGGCAACGTCGCCTTCCAGTAGGAATTCGCCCTTGCGGACCTTGTCCACGAAAGCCATGACATCCTTGAGCTTTCTCTTACCGACGCTGTCTTCAACACGACGCATAGCGGCCTCACAGGCACGAAGTTCTTCCTTCAACACTTTGCTGACGTTCTCTCGTCCCTTGGCCCACTCGGGGTCTTCGACTTCGATTTCAAATTTGTATGGCTTAATGCAGTTCTCGACTTGATCGCTGGTGCTGAAGAACCGGTCATTCAAGATGCTATTGCAGGCATCCACAATCTGTTTTTGAGCGTAGGGGTGGGCGGCAAAAGTAGAGTTGGCCAGTAACCGGTCAACGTGTGTTTGGATTGCATTAGCGACGACCGTTGTGGCGAGTCGCCCGATACCAAGTTTAGTCAATGAAGACGTTGACCCATCAAGCTTACGGTGCCAATATTGGGAGTCCATGTCTGCTTTGGGAAGATCACTGAGAGGGTCCAGCTCGGGCAGTAAAGGAGCCAAGTCATCAATGGGCTTGTTCCAGTATCGCTGGGCCAAGATGTCCATGACGCGCTGGTCCAATTCGTTCTTCAGCATCTCGCGAACTTGAGGACGACCGAAGTTTTCGGCAAATGCTTTGAAGGAATGTTTGAAACTATCCAGACTTTCGGCAAGATATGACTCGGCGCTTAAGGGACGGTCGTTATACTGCACCTTGAACTCGTACGTTGCTTCTTCCAGTTCCTGACTGATAGCATCCCTAGTACCCGCTAGGCTTGATGCCATAGTCTGCTCGAGAACATGCATGAGTTTGTTGCGCAGAGTTGTCACACCTATCGATAGATCGGACTGGGGGCCGAACTCCTTAGGGTGGGCCGAGAAGTAGGCATTCTCGTTCTTCAGGATCGCGCTGGTGATGTTGCCACTTCCTCGAGAGAACAAAGCCGTAGTTTGAGGAATGCGGCAGACCACACCCACGTATCCCAGGCGTAGAGGGTACTTCTTATCCGACAGGATGTTAACACCTCGGTCTGGGTCGACAAGGTCCATCTTGGTGATGACACCAATCGTCCTCTCCCCACGAGGGTCCACCCTTCGGCTAGCTCGCAGAGCCGTCGAGTTGGCCAGATCGACATCCGCCGCTGAGATAGCCAGAATGACATTAGGAGGCTGGATGTACTTGTCGCAGAGGTCGGAGATCTTCTGTTTCAGCTCCGGCGGCTGATCTTGTCCAGCCACTTGGATGTAACCGGGGAGGTCGATTAGAGAGAGGTCAGGTACGTTGGGAGAGTAGATAGAGAGCTGAATGGGGTCGTCGGTGACGCAGTCTTTCTCCGGGACAGCGAGGTTTAGGTCGGTCAGGGTGCGTTGGATTTGAGAGAAGTCGGTAATCTTCCCCAGCCCCAGGGCCGGGAATTCCCCGTATTCGGCCTGTGCGTTCGGGGTATTGACCAAGGTGAGCTCGATGGGTCGACGAGTAACCATATTTGACCCCTTCGGTAAGAACTCATGACCCACGATAGCCTCCAAAACAGAGCTTTTCCCAGAAGACTGCGAGCCAATGACCACAATAGACGGCAGCGTAAGCGTATTGGACTGTCCAACCGAAGACAGGATATTTCGGATCTCGATCATTTTCCGGGTAAGAAGCATCATCTGATCATCCTCGGCGACCTCCCTGCCGGATCGAAGGTCCTCCTCATCCGAATCATATCCAAACGCAGACCCAGTCGCAGCCCCAGCGGCAGCACCAACACCGGCCCTGCTTTCATGTGGAGGCTTGCCTCCTGAACCCCCGTTGCCCGACTGCGAATCTTCATCCATACGAAGAACTTTCTGCAGCCACTCAGGGAATTCCACGTCCTCCGTCGTCTTCTGCCAGCCCCGTTGTGTCTGCTCAGCCACGCCTTGGATTCCCGCGAACAGAGTCGAAGCCGTATCACTTGCCGATTCTCCCGCCCGCTTCAAAACGTCAATAGCATAATTCCCCGCCTCTGTAACACAAAACAGCCCATTCTTAGCTTAACTCAAGCTGGAACAACATTGTAGAAAAACTTACGCGTAGCCTGATACTGAAAATAAGCCAACCCGGCCACCATAGCCCCTCCAAACATGGCCGGCACCCGGGCCAACTTCAAGGCCAATTTAGGGAGGATGCGGGCAAAGGAGATCGTCCGCACGGCGGGAACATTGTGAATAGAATTCGCACCAACGGGCCAGGCACGGCCTCGCAGAGCAGCACCCCCGTTTGATCGTAAAAGACCGCCAGTCCTGGCACCGGCGTTGTGAAGATGGCGGGCCAAAAGACCCGTCCGCAGGAGCGGAACCAGTCGGTGGGAGAGGATTCTCCCGCTCATGGTTCTAGAAATGTCATGCACCGCGAATCAATCAAGGAGAGGGAAGCGGTCATCTCCCGGGCCGATCAGCCACGGGAATCTCTCGGATGGTGTTTGTGCTTGGTCGATTCAGAGGTGGGAAGATCAATGGCGGACGAGAAAGAAAGGCGGAGAGAATCGAATGTCATCGTGCGAGCCTCAGGCATAAACCCCGTGACCTGCGCAAGTGGCCGCTGCGCCGCCCGTACAAAGTCGGTGTGAGTCACGTGCGGTCAGATGGCGACATCGTCGCGGCGTGCGACGAAAGACCCTGGATGGAAGTATTTTTTTTTCTTGTACAAAGCTGGTTTCAATTCGTTTCTAACAGCCGGCACCCCATCCATTGGAGGTGCTCGTCTCTGGTTGAACGTGGTGGCCGTTGCGCCTCCCAATCGCGGCGAACCACAAACGAAGCTCCGCCTCTCTCTCTCTTATCACGTTGCGATTTCGGCCGCCGACACCAATATTCCTTTCTTCGGTCTGAATTTCTGCTGGTCCAGAACTCTGTTGTTTGGAATCCTACGGCCGGGTCTCGAAGCAAGCTCTTTGCACTGGAGCTTTATTCCGTTCATCATGTGCCGCTTTCTGGTATGTTGATGCCGGCATACATCTCGATATCGCCCTGATGTCATCCATGCATCTGACCGCTCCTTCAACGTTAGGTATACAAAGGCAGACACGAGATTCGTCTCAGCAAACTGGTGACGGAGCCCAGCCATTCGATTCTGACTCAATCGTATGATTCTCGCCTACGACTAGTGAGTTTGACCCTTCTTGATCGCATTCAGGCCATCATATGTCCGTTCTGACCGGAATCCACAAGGACAACCGCCGACCCGTCAATGGCGATGGGTTCGGGGTCGGATTCTACACCGACCCCAAGCTGGGTCCCGAGCCGTGCATCTTCACATCCACGCTGCCGGCCTGGAACTGCGAGAACCTGGAACGGCTGGCGTCGAAGACATGCTCGAATCTGATCTTCGCGCACGTGCGCGCCACGACGGAGGGCGCGCTCTCCGACAACAACTGCCACCCCTTTCAGCATCAGACGCTGATGTGGATGCACAACGGCGGCATCGGCGGCTGGCACTACATCAAGCGCACGCTGGCCGGCTCGCTCGCGGACCGCTGGTACCTGGGCGTCAAGGGCGGCACGGACAGCGAGTGGGCCTTCGCGCTGTTCCTCGACCTCCTGGAGAAAGAGGGCGTCGATCCCAGCTCTGACCCGGGCCCGGAAGGCTTCGGGCAGGCCCTGCTGCGGAAGGTCATGGTCAAGACCATCGCCAAGATTAACGAGTTCATTCGAGACATCCCTAAACGGCACAAAGTCTCCGGGGTGGAGACGCGCAGTCTGCTCAACTTTGCGGTGACGGATGGCCATACCGTGGTGTGTACGCGGTACATCAGTAGCAAGACGGACGAGCCGGCGAGTCTGTACTTCTCGTCCGGGACGAAGTGGAAGGAGGGGAAGGACAAGGGGCACTTTAAGATGGAGAGACATGACAAAGGTGCAGACATTGTGTTGGTGGCAAGTGAGCCGATTACTTTCGAGAGACGTAAGATGGCCCCTGTCTTTCTTGGCTTTTCCTTGTACTTTTGATGGCCGCCGTCCCCCGCGTGCTAACTTTCTCGCGACTTTCTAGATAACTGGGTCTCTGTCCCGGCGAACTCGATCGTCACGATCCACAAGCAAACAGTACTCTTGCATCCCATCTTGGATGAGTTCTACAGCGAGGACTTGAACCATGACCGCTCCTCCTGCTACGCTGTGTCCAAGGGCCTGGTGAGCACCGCCCCGGGAACAACGGTACAACCACAGAACGTCGACGGGCCTGGCAGAGCAGCAGAGCCTGAGCTGCTGGAGCCGGCTGTGGGCGCGAAGAAACCGGGGGTGGACGACCTCAGCGTCCGGATGGCACAACATCGACTAGAATGCGCGAATCAATGTGCTTTATCGCATTAACTGAGGCACCCATGGACGGAACTACATAGGGAAGGGAATAGATGTACGGATTGGAATTGGAGTTGGGGAAACGTGGAGTTATTTTCGGGTTTGATTTCCGTTTTTCATTTGTATTGGATGAAGATATTCCATGTAATGCTGCATTAGAAATTACATCTATTAAATAGTGAAGACAGAAAAGGGTGTGGATAGGCAGTTAAATGAGGAAAAGCAGCGGGGCAAATGGAATTGCCATGCTCATATATCCTCTCCCGATATATTAGCATGCTTGAAGTACTTCATACCGACCCACGCAATGATCACCCACACCCAGGACATGACCGCCGTCAGGATGATCAGAGCGGGATAATAGCCCACGATAGGCAGAGTAATATCATCCTCTAGCTCCGGAGGTGCATAGGGAGTCTCGCCCACGTCCCACGCCCAACTCCAGACTCCGAAGCAGCTGCCCATCCCGACGACAAAGACGAGCCACGTCACGATCAAGATGATCCAACCCCACCACTCCGTCTCCGAGTAATCCCACACCATTTCCTGGCTGGTTGCCATGTCTGCCGGATGGGTCGCAAGAGGTGATTTCGCACGGTGCATGGCTCGGTATTTCGGGTCTGCCTGGAGCCCGTAGTACGAATCCGGGTTTGGCGAGGCAGCCGGAAGATGTAATCCGGCGGCGGCAGCAACGGCGGCGTTGGTGTTCTTGACCCTGGAAAACGACATGATGTCCTCATCGTCGGTGGTAATCTCACCCAGGCTCTCTTTCGAAGGGTTCTGTTGGTGGCGGGGGGCGGAGGGAGAGAGGGACCGTTGCGGCGCATTCATCATGTTCCATTCTGAACTGTCTTCTGGCTTTGCTGTCTGTTCATAGGAGGGTTCATGAGGAGGGATCTCGTGGTCGGGAGAAATGGGTCCTGTCAACGGTCGCAGGGGCGTGGAGGTTGAGGGGAGCGACGGGTGTGTATGCGGAGGAAAAAGATGCGAGTGCTGCTGTCGGTGCTGCTGCGGCTGCTGCTGTTGCTGTTCGGAGGGTTCATCTGCATGTAACACATCCACCGAGGCTCGACTAGATTTTTTATCGCGAAAATCCAGCCTCGTGCTCAGTAAAGCTGCCTTTCTCAGCGAGCCCCTCCGTCTCCTTGTCCGACGATGCTGCAAGGCACTCGACATGGCCCTGCTACCGCCGCGTAAGCTGGCGCCGAAATCATCGCCATCGGGTCGGTCGAGTCCCGAGTGGCTTCTCTCGGGGGTGTTCTGGGTGGCCTGGATCATCCGCAGAAAGGAGAGCTTGGAGAGCAAAGAGCCAGAGGAGCTGCGTTTGTGTCCACTGCTTGCGCTCCCGGAGCGAGCCCGGCCAGCGAGCTGATCGTCATCGCCTAGCGACGACAGAGCCACGGTTTTACCGTCTCTAGCATCGTCCATTAGCGGCAAACTGGGCACGGCTAGCTGAGCTAGCCGTTAGCATGCCCACATCCGACGGTCCACTATCAGGATTGCACCGCCAGTCCCTATATTCTCGGGCAGTAATTGCATCAACCAAAAGTGAGATGCGACCGAAAGGAGGAGAAGGTAAAAAGGGGGAAAGGGTTTGGGGGTTCCAGAATGCAAGAAGCCAAGGCGGTGGGTGTTCGGGTCAGCCGCCTTCTAGACTCCTTCTTTCTCCGCATCCGCGCCGTTTTGGACCCGTTCCTGATTTCCGGTGGACGTTGGCTGCTGCTACCTACACATCAGTACGTACGATGGAGATGGCAGTTGCCACGCTGTCAGGTCTCTGGCTGCAGAACCAGACTCGTTGTTGACTAAGACTACTCAATATAAACCGCTTGTGTTCCCAAAAATATGGTAAAAACAAATAGGTATATTGTCCGAAACGCCCAGAACATGAAGTCGCAGAGGACTTGGTATCATAAAAGAACAAGATGGTACTGTGAAGCGGAGACCGAAAGAGCTTGGTCGGCTGATCGACGTTGTCTGAGAGAACGAAAAGAGAAAAGGAGGGCTATCGCACAGAAGGAGGCCCGAAATCGACATCGGCGTTTGTCCTGCGCCGCAGGCGACGGAGCAGATATAACACCAGGCCACACGTACATACAGACTTAGGAAGGTACGATACAGACTTGGGAGAAAACAAATTCTCAAATAATGATCCAAAATGCGGGCTAGGAAGCGAACGAAAACTTTTAGTTTATTCCGGCAGAACGCTTGAATCGGAAGTCCAAGAAGCTCTTGATCAAAGTTGCGCACACTCGAAAGAAAAGAGCAGAGAAAGGTTGACAACAAGATGGACTTGGGGTATTGGGTGTACGATAACACACAAAATTTCATTTCAAAAAAGAAAGCATTTGAGAATGGGAGATGCGCTTAGAAAGAAGAAATCCACTTAAGGCAATCATAGGAAAGACAGAAATGAGGGATATGGAAAATAGAATGAAAGCTGGGAAGTGTCAATGTAAGAAAAAGAAATTAAAGGTGAGGGAAGGGAAAAAAAAAGAGAGGAAAGAGAAGGGAAAGGCTTCTTCATCACTGTTGCTGCCGTGAATGACCGCACTCACACTCCATAATCCAGGGTGAGGCGAGGATGGCAAGCCCACCGGGAAACGAACTAAGCCTGATAGTTTCCGAAGCCGTTGCCAAAGTTGGCGTTGTTTGCCTGGTTCCAGCCAGAGTTAGGGGTGGCCTGTCCGCGGCCGTAGCCAGCGTTTGCTGGCACTTGGCCGTAGCCCTGACCGGCCATTCCAGCCTGGTCCCAACCCCTTCCAGCTGGGTTCGGACCTAGATATCGGACGGATTAGACAGGTCCATGGCTAAATTAAGGGTGACCGGGATAGGGGAATTTACCTTGAGGAGTCATGGGAGCGCCCGGACCACCATACTGAGGGAAGTATGGCTGAGGGCTGTTGTTGAAGGGAGAGTTGCCTTGTTGACCAGAGAAGTTGTCAAACTGGCCGGTGGGGGGGCGATCCTTACCCCACTATAGGATCGTGTCAGTGACACGAGAACAAACGCAAAAAAAAGGGGGGGGGGAGCGGGGGAATCTCGAGGGGAACCTACGCTGCACTTCAAGGGACGGCCGTTGACGTTGTATCCATTGAGTTGGCAAATGGCCATGGCGGCGTTTTCGTGACTGTCCATCTTGATGAATGCAAAGCCACGGTCCGCCTGAAGGCGGGTCTCGAGGACGTAGCCGAAGTTCTGGAAGAGCGGCACGAGATCGTTCTGCGTGGTGTAAGGCGTCAAGTTGCCCACGTAGCACGTGGTCTGCCACTGAGGGGTCTGCTGGACGACCATGTCGTAGCTCTGGATGCCGTGGGTGGGGAAATGATGGTGGCCAAAGGGCGTGGTCGGGGTCATGCCCATGGCTGCCATTGCTTGCTGCTGAGAGATGGAAGGTTGTCCCTTCTGGTTGGCCCAGTTGCAGCGGATCGCACGAGATCCAAGCCATTCGCCATCCATCGAGCCCAGAGCCTTATCAGCATCGGCGCGATCGCGAAAAGCAACGAAACCGTATCCGCGAGAGCGACCGGTCTTCATGTCCCACATGACTCGAGCCTCGGACACGGAGCCAAACGCAGAGAAGGCTTGCAGGAGAATGTCGTCGTTGACCTCGTTGCTCAAATCACCGACAAAAATGTGGAAATGGTTCGACGTATCCTCTTTGGTAATGGTGGTAGACTGGTAGGCCCAGTTGACCCGGATTTCCTGTTGACAGCGATCAGAACGGTTCCGTCTAAGAGAAGTGGACAAAAACCCATATCGCGCTCGCATACCGACTGGTGGATCCGGCGCCCATTCAGAGTCTGCATGGCTCGATCGGCGGCGCCGGGGTCGTCAAATTCAACGAAGCCGTAGTTGTATCCTTTACTGTTAAACTTCTGCGGGGGTCAGCATGATTAAAGTAGATCATGGCAGCCTTCGGCCGAAGAGGGGAAGGCCACAGTGAGCTGAATACTCACATTCTTGTCGGGGATAATCTTCACGCTGATGACATGGCCGGTGGTCTCGAAGATTTGCTTCAGAATGTCCTCGGTGACTCTGTGGTCGAGACCGCCGACATACAAAGCTCGTTTGTTTGGTTCTGGGGCAGCCCGACGGACGAATCCACCCGCGCTGGTCGGGGACATCATGTTTCCAGACATCGGAGAAGTGATAGCTGTGGGAATCGGGTTGGTATTTTGGGGAATCACAACGGGCGGGCGAGGAGGAGGGGGCATGTGGGAGGGATTGGCCTGACCATTGCCCTGAGACGCATCGTACTGCTGGCCCGAAGCCGCAGTCGAAGGCTGCGGAGGTGGGAGGGTAGAGGAGGTCGAGGCGGGCACGTTATCAGCCATTGTCGAAGAAGCTCAAGTTGGGATATACAGAAAAAGACTGGTCACTGGAAGGACTGAAAGGACAGGTCAATAGATGCTGGAGACGATTTTGGACAGGTGCTTCGGGGTAGATATGGCAGTTATTTTCTTGGGGGGGGGGGGAGGACGGGACAATGCAGGCGTTACGCAGTCACAGAATTGGCTGAGGTCGAAAGGCGGAAAGTGACGCGGGGACCAGGACAAAAGGAAAGAGGAAGAGAAAAACAAAGAAAAAAAAAGGAGGAAAAGTAGTAGATCATACAATGAAGATCGATATTAGCCGTCGTTTTTTTCAAACGGCCGAGCAGAGGGAAAAAGGATAAGAAAGGGAAAGAAAGTAGAAAAAAGAAAAATCGAAGACAAACGGTGAAGAAGTGGTAGCTTGGTGATTTTGAAAAAAAAGCGCTAGGACTCAGGCGACTCAAACAAGTGCTGTCACGACCCCAACAAGTCAAAAAAGGGTGGTCGAAACGGTCGAAAGAACACGAAGAGTCGATGAAAGGTGACTAAAGGAAACGGAGCAAACAGAGCAAGACCCAAGCACGTTCAGATGTCGACAGCCGCGAGGGGAACGTAGGAAAGACAAGCAAGAACAGGGAAACGAGAAACGAAATGAAAAGGAAATGAAGAAGAAGAAGAAGAGAAGAAGAGAAGAGAAGAGAAGAGAGAGAAGAAGAAATCAAGCAACGAGACGAAACAGGGGAGGGAAACACAAGAAGAGAAGAAAAGCTGCGATGGAGCGGTTGACGGGGGAGTTGATGAATGGAATGAATGGAATGGAGAAAAGAACGAGGAGTTTGGGACTTTGGATGGTCGAGAGCCGCCGCGGGTGGGGAGGGGAGCCCGCTAGGCCCCTTGGCGTTAGCGCTCCCTCCGCCGGGCCCTTTTTCTTTTGTTCCTCCTTCATTCATTTATCTCGTCCTGTCATGCCCTTTCCCTCCCCTCAGTCCAGGCGCTTAACCCCGTTTCATCTGTCCATTGTCTGCATCGCTATCTCATGCGCTATTGGCTGGACCCCTCCTACCCCCCTAGAGACCGTCGACAGCTTGGTCTGCCGTTCCGTCCAGGAGCTGCATCCGCGCGTTTGATCAACCCCCGTCAGCCAGTGTCATCCTGGACTAGCATTCTTGACAGACAGCCTTCCAATCAAGCCCCGAAACTATGAACACCTCCGACTATTCAAACCCCGAGTCGCTGGACGTTTTAAAGAAGGCGGTGGACCGAACGGTAAATGATCCCCTGAGACCCTGATTTAAGAACGACCGGTTCTCTGACCCTCGCAGTTGATTGAAACCGGGCGATTCTTCAAGTCCAATGGCGCACCGCACTATAAAGCCCAGCTGAAACGCACCATCCCCGTGGCTCAGGAGCAGTTTCAGTGCGCGCTGGACAGTCTGTCTGAACAAATAGTACGTAGCTTCTCGTCGCGGGGAGCCCTGCTGCATACACCGCAGGAGAGTGTCCTTCTCAATGCGATTGTCAGCGCTTACCTGTCATAGTTTATCGCCAAGGCATTTCTCGAGAGGGACTACGAGGTAGTCAAAGCTAGAAAAGCGGCCTTGAGACCCGTGGAGGATGCTGTTATGAACGAGCCGATCGCCAAGCAAGAGCCGGAAGTGGCGCCACAGCACCAGGAATCTGCAGTCGATGCTAGTCAGACTGAAAGCAAACCAGCGCAGGACGACGTTTCCTCGCAGCCACCGTCAAATGCGGACCTCCCTCAACCGGCGCCAACTCAAACGCCCGTCAAATCAGAGCAGCCCGACGAACCAAAGCCAGCTGCTCCAGACCAAAACCTCTCCGGACCGGCAGAGATCAACTTCGATTCCGTGCTCAATGATAACGGGGGCGGAGCGAATGCATTCGACCTCAACTTGGATTTCGGGGACGATGACCTTGGAAACGAGAACTTCCTTGCCGGATCGAACATGGACAGCACGAACACCGGCGTTCCAGATCAAGGGAAAGGGAATGGTCTTCCTGGCAACGAAACGACCGGTTTGTTCGGGACAGAGAACCAAAACGCCAACCTCCCAACGGGTGGGGATGCGTTTGACCTGGAGCTACAAAAAGCCGAGGCTTTTTCGGGCGCCAACGTCGCTCAGGACGGATTGTTCGGTGGCGGGACCGACGATATGATGGTGCCTGGCGAATCCAGCTTCGACGACCTGTTTATGGAAAGCGAAAATTTCGGGGAAGGTGGGGACGCCGGTCTGCTGGAAGGGGATGGACTGATGAACATCAACGAGATTGACGATAACTGGTTTACTTGATTTGCGCCCTACGGACGGTGGAAGGCCACACTAGGTACATACACATTCGGGAATTGGTACACGAGGCATGTTCGGATAAGATTGGCATCTTTGAGGCTCGTCGATATAGACGATCTAATGCGGGAAAGATGGTTCTGACAGGTCCGCCAATCAATCTCTCCCACCAATTAACGATCCCTCCCCATGCCTGGAGGACCTGACCAGCCCAAACTAGACCGGTGTCCAGGCTCTAAGAACACCGAGTAATGCAAGGGGTTCGCAGTACCCGAGTCCGATCGTGACGCAAGGCAAGGGGAGTGGAGTGGGCAAAGTCCTTCCCCGGGCAAGAGAGCGTGTGAGGGAGGGATAAGCTGTCAATGTGATACTTCAACTTTATCCCCGATTAACTCGACTGGCCGCATCCGGAATGCCGGGGAAGGGAATGCCGCTGCGGCCGATCATGCCTGGAGTGCTGTACTGTATGGAGACTGGAGTACATGGAACTAGTGGAGGCCGGTAGCAAGTGTTCTAGAAAAAGTAAAAGAGGAATTAGAAATTCTTCGAAGCTCTCTATGATGCCTGAATGATTCGGAGCCCAAACTGTAAAGTTATTAAGGTAACCATCCCGAGTGTTCATTTGTTTGTGCCTTTTCCGACAGCCTCAACGGTCAGGCTGTCATCAGGTACCAACGGGCGGATGACCTCATGCGCCATTTTGCCTTCTCCAACGACCTCCGCCATTGGGGTTAACTGCGAATTGAAAGTGCACACACAAACCGACGCTAACTGTGATTGGCAGTGTTCAGTGTTCAGTGTTCAGTGTTTACCGTTTACTGTTCTCACAGAATTACAATAAATATGGTCGATCTTTCAATTCCTTGTCTGGAACCGGCGACCTCCTGTCAGCGGGTACTTTTGCCGGCCCGTCTATGATATCACCACTTTCTAGGCAAACCTCACCAGCCCCGACACTAGACAAATGGATTCCCCGCACACTACTCTGTAAGCCCATGAGGGGAGGGCATTTGGAGGGACGGGACAAGCAGAGCAGAGATTTTTGCCCTGTTGAGCCGCACCTCGCCTCCGATCAGAGCATCGCGTTAGAGTTTCTAGCCTCATGGCCCAAACTCGGAGTTGAATCGGCGAGGCCGGGCGTGCCGGCATATCCGCATCTACAGACTCCGGAGCTGTCTTTCTCTTCGTGTTCACAACTACGGAACGCGTTCTCGATTCTCCCCCAATTTCTCACCTTTCAATTCGCTCGGCACCAGCGGAAGATCAGACGTCACACGGAGGAAACTAGTTGGCGGGAACTACTCCGTAAGTGCTGTACTAACAGCCTTAACGGATGAATCCGTAGGAGGATGGCGGGCTGTGCCACCTGTAGGCTGTGCACAGAGGACACTTGCAGGAAGACTACAGAGTAGATTGGACCAAACTGGACTGAAGCAGATGGCGTTGTGTTGCACCGCCTTCGGTGGAGAGGAATCTTACAAAGGACCGAAGGAACCACCGCTTGAAAAAGTAAATTGAAACGGGGACAGGGGGAGATTTTCTACGAATGAAGCTGGTGGCAATAGTCAGAGGGCCGAGGTTTGGAGGCTGCTGCAAACCGGTTTCCAAACTATAATATACCGAGAAGGTGGATTTAAGCCAGGAATAATGAATAGTGAATAATGAATGCCTAATAAGAATAAGAATATCGACTGATCAATTTATTCTTCGTCCCCAGAATTGCCCACGGATCGCCGGATGGGATTGGAACCTGTGCGTCATGCGCCTGTCTTCTTGAACTACTTACGTTACATACAGCATTGCTTGCTCTCTTCCTCTACTCTGATCCTCTTCCGCTCTCCCCCTCCCTCGCTCTCTCTCCTCTCGCCTTTCCCTTCTCCGTTTGCGCCCAAGAAACCCAACGCATCGCCTCACTCCCGTGTCGCTGCCGTCATCCGTTGGCAGAGACATTCTGGATTTCTGGAGTATTTGTGGTTTCTGTCGCTCCCCACAATCCATGGGCCCTTCTGGCCATTCCCTGTTTGCCTGCCTGCGCGCATCCCTACCCTCCTTCTCTCTCTCTCTCTCCCCCGTTTCCGCTCTGTCTGACACCGCCGGCCTCTCCATCTCGCCTTCTCTCCATCGCTTCGTGGTCTCTGCCAGCGACTCCCATCGGCCACACCAGTCGGTCTGAGAGCGAACTGATCCTTGCGTTGGGGCCCGTCGATCTTCTGCCCAACGCGGCAAAGACAGAAAAAAAAGCAAAATCGACCAATCCATTCGGACGCGGCGTCGTCAGCAATTATCAAAAAGTATCTCACGTCGCTGGGATCGCAAGCCGCCAAGTACGGGGTAAGTCACTTGCTACTCTGGATCGCCCATGCATTGCGCTGCTCGTTCACCTTCTTTTCGTTCTTTATACTCGGTCTGTCCGCTTTCTCTCGCGCTTTTCTTTTCCTATCCTCTGTTCTTCTGGAATTGCCTCCTCCGAGCAAGCTAGTCTCTAGTTTCAGATCTCCGTTTCACTTCGTTCCATTCTCCCCACTGGGGCTCTTCTGTTTATATCCAGTTGTTTTCTTTCCTTCTTTTTTTGTATTTTTTTTTCTTCTAGTTTATTTTTTAAGCTTTTTCTTCTCCTATTCTTTTGTCCTTCTTTTCCCAACCTAATTGTCCCCGTTGTTTTGTTATTTTATTTAATTCTTTTTTATTTGAAAACTTTGCTCGTTCAAAAAGGCCATCGGCTGGACTGCACTTTGTTCTCTTCTCTCTTCTCCCTTCTCTTTTTTGCAGTTCAAACTATGCTTCGGATTTGGCGCCGTGCACGATGACCACCGCTCACCTTTCTTCTCCCTTACCGCAGGACCTGTCGAGATCCGTAACGACGAGTCCGGCCGCCGGACTACGTTGCGCAGCTCCCGAGCCTCTCTCGCGCATTGCCAGCTCATCTAGTTCGCGATCTGACCGTCGTTCCGCCGGGGCTAATTACATTGGCACCCAGATCGAAGCGGACCAAATTTCCAAGTACGGCAATAGTAATTGGCGGGGTTCGATATTTAGAAAGCTGGCGGGACCACGGGAGAACGCAAAGCGCTTTCTCCGCTTGGGGGCGCCCTCGTCTTCGTCTTCGCCACCTGTCCCCATGCAACGGACTCGCCGCCCACGTCCTGTCTCCGAGATTGTGCTTTCGCCTGACGATGCACAAATGCTCGCCGCTCCGAATTTAGGCACGGGGAGAATGCGCGCCGGCTCGTCGCCGACCGCTGTCTCCCATTCCTCTTCGGCTTCGACCCATACCACCGCGGCCTCCTCGGATCCCACCGTACCCTTCCCAGCGCTGAGCAACGAGAAGATTGTGGCCTCGGGCAGTGGCATCTCCGTGGGAATCGCACTGACCGAACCCGTCCTGTACCTCCAAGGTTACGATCAGAATGATCCTAGCACGAAAAAGTCCGCCATCCTGCGTGGCCAACTGCATCTCAAGGTCACCAAAAGCGTGAAGATCAAGAAAATCTCGATCTGTTTCCGCGGTCAGGCGCAGACTGACTGGCCCGACGGTATGTCTATACTGTTGGATGAAACTAGCCTATGACAAGGTTCATCCTTGAATTTTGCGCTTGCTAATTCCGTATTGTCGTCTTAGGAATCCCGCCCCGGAAAATTCACTTCCATGACAAGAAGGACCTGGTCACCCATGGAGTCATGTACTTCAACCACGGCGATACTGCCTTGATGCAGAATGACTACGGTGCTCACTTTTACCAACATGCAAAGCCGGTATCCTCCGTCGCTCCCAAGGATGGCCCGACCGCCGTCACTCGCGAAATCTTTTCCAAGAGCGGCTCGTCGGTTTCGCTGCAGACCGGGCAGGCAACAAGCCGAGAGCTCAAGCGCCTCTCGCTACAATCCAACCAGTCGCGCAGCTTCGGCAAAAACGAGCCCCAAGTCGTTCCGCCGCCCGCGCCGCAGCGGAACTACCGAATGTTTCCCGTGGGGGATTATCTGTACAGTTTCGAGTTCCCAATTGACGGCTCCCTTCCGGAGACCATCAAAACGGATCTGGGATTTGTTCGATATGATCTCGAAGCCATTGTCGAGCGGTCGGGTGCGTTCCGTCCCAACTTGCTGGGCAGCCTGGAGGTGCCCGTGATTCGGACCCCGGCGGAAGGCTCGCTGGAGCAGGTCGAACCGATCGCCATCTCTCGTAACTGGGAAGATCAATTGCACTACGATATTGTGATCTCGGGGAAATCTTTCCCGCTGGGCAGTCAGGTTCCCATTGCGTTCAAGCTCACTCCCTTGGCCAAGGTGGAATGCCACCGGATCAAAGTTTATGTGACCGAGAATACCCAACACTGGACCGCAGACAAGTCCGTACACCGGTTTGCGCCGGCCAAGAAAGTACTTCTGTTTGAAAAGCGAGCCGATTCTGTCAGTTCCAGTACATACCCTGGCAGCTCGATGCGGGTCACGTCGGGGGGAGGCATTGCCTACGACCATCGTGCGGCTGCTGCCAGAGGGGAGGAAGTTGTCGATCGGAATCGGACCAATCTCCTTGGAGATCTCTCGAGCGATGCCGGCGTTGGGCCGACCGAGATGGAGTTCAATGTTCAACTGCCCAGTTGCCATGAGATGAGAAACCGGGAGGAGTCCCAGCGGTTGCATTTCGACACCACCTATGAAAACATTCAGATCAACCACTGGATCAAGGTATGAAGACGAGCTCAGCATCCCCGGTTTTCCCGAATGCAATATTTACTGACATGCTTTCTTTTCAGATTGTTTTGCGTCTCTCCAAGCCGGACGAAAGAGATTCTAACAAGCGTCGACACTTCGAGATCTCCATCGACTCTCCGTTCCATCTCCTCTCTTGCAAGGCCACTCAGGCCAACATCTACTTGCCGGCGTATACTACGCCCAACTCTGATCCGGTGCCCCAAGCCCAGGAATACGAATGCGGATGTCCCGGAGCGCCCATCGTATCCAGAGGAAGCTCTACTAGTCTTGCGCGTCCGATGGAAGATCGCGAGGAGCCGCCGACGGGACGGGCTGTCACTCGGAGTTTCACCAGCGGCTCGGGAGGCTTGGCTCGGCCTCCCCAAGCGCATCTTGCTTATGAACCAGACGAGCGGAGGCCTGAACCCGAGCCCGCACCACGGCCTATGCATCTTCTGCGGGCTCCCTCCTTCGCACCTCCCGCGTTTGAAGATCTCCCGCCTCCGCCCCCGCTGGTGACGCCGCCACCGGAGTATACCTCTATTGTCGGCGACAACGATCGGGAGACGATCCTCGAGGATTACTTTTCGCGATTGTCAACGTACGAAGACTCGGCGGATGACGAGCGAGGTCGCGGACGGGTCGACGTGCCTCTGACCCCCGGCGGGCGAGTCAATCGCAGCATGGACGTTCCCCGAGAATGGGTCCGTCTGGACCAGTCTACGACTTGATCCACTACGTTAGTGGCATGGTCGATGAAAGCACTTACGATTAATGATGCTATCGATTACAGCTTTGGGTCTGTTTGTCTGGGAGTTAAATATACACTCGGGGATACACTCGGTACATTTGGATGGGTTTCTTACAATAGCGTTTGTATGTTAGATTTGGAAAACGTCTGGAACGGGGGATAGTGTATATTTTCCTGTTACCTTTCCCCTTTCGATTCCTTTTTTTTGTCATGGGAGGAGGGCGTGAAGAAGGATTGGGGGTCTGTTTCTACTAGGCGCTATATCGGTTGCATTGTTTATCACGAACTGTCATGTTTGATCTTTTCCTCCCCATATTTACACATACACATCTATACATATGGTTGATTTCTGTCTGTGATATCTCCTGGATACACTGTGCTAGTATTATATGATATGCTATCCTTGTCGGTATCAGTTGTATCTCTGTTCAAGATATTAGAAGGTTAACTCGTACTGAAAGCTAACCATGCTGAGCAAATATGATCTGACCGTGTTTCATCTGTGCCACCATGGAAGATGCCCTTCTTGGTGCTTATCCGTATTCTTAAGGCCGCAACAGCATGCCGAGAAATAGTAACTAACCGATCACGTGAAGATGACGTAATGATTTCCGAACCGGCTTCTTTCGCCCTGGCATCTCCCGGATTGTCCAGTCGTCCATCGCGAAATGGAGCAGCGATATCCAGTCGGTGCCTGAAAATGAGCAAAACACTTCTTATCGTTTATATTCACGGATTCAAGGTGCGTTCATCCCACCCTCGTACCTTTTCTGGCTGGATTCCCCGTATCCCTCCTTGGGAAGTCGCGGGGGCTATGCAATGGGCACTATCACTCAAATGGGCTGAGCTAACATACTACATCATCAATAGGGAGATGATGATACGTTTGGGGCTTTCCCAGAGCACTTCCGTGCGCTGGTAAGTCGGTCGCTTCCTTCGGTGAAGGTCGCCACGGCAGTGTATCCCAAATATGAGACTCGGGGGGACCTGAAAGATTGCGTGAGCATGTTTCGTGAATGGTATGTTGTCACAGAACATGATAGGAGCCTTGGTTCTTCCCCCCCTCTCTCCCTCTGAATAGATTCAACAAGTTGAATACTAACCCAGCCTTGTGGTCTCGTTAGGCTCCAAAACCAGGTCATCGATCTTGAAGTCGCGAACCAAACCAGCTCTCCCACCGTTGATCCATCCGTTCATGTCTTCTTAGTTGGCCACTCGATGGGTGGTATCGTCGCTGCCGAAACGCTGCTCCTCGTTTCCTCGGAACAGCCAATTCCTCCCAAGCACACCGAGGACCCGGAACCCCTGGTGGATTCGGGCACTGCGGATAACTCACATACGATCGAGCCAGGCTCCTTTATGTTTCCCCATATCCAGGGCGTCCTTGCGTTCGATACCCCCTTCCTGGGAATCGCACCCGGAGTTGTGTCGTACGGCGCCGAAGGACACTACAGGAACGCCACGTCAGCATACAACACGATCTCCGAAGTGGCGGGCTTGTTTGGCTTGGGCGGGGCTGCTGCTTCAGCGAAAGGAGCGGGTGCGAACCAGCAAAAACGAGGTAAGGAGGCTGGCAGCACCATCCCTTCTGCCGACGCTGCAGCGACGCCATCTTGGCAGCGATGGGGACGATACGCGATGTTTGCAGGGGCCGCGGGCGCCGTGGCGGCGGGCGGGGCGGCAGCGATGTATTCCCAACGCGACCGATTGACCGACGGATGGGGGTGGGTGTCCTCCCATCTTGCGTTTGTTGGGTGTCTGGCACGGCCGTCTGAGTTACGCCAGCGCCTGGACCTCCTGTCCAAGGTGCACGAGGAGCGCGGGATTGGCTGCACGAATTTCTTTACATGCTTGGGTCAAGGCGCAGGCTCACTGGTCGAGAATCAGGACCAGGCCAAAACATCGTTCAGCCAGAAGATTATCCGATCCAAACATCGCACGTTCTGCACCCTTCCGACCGAACTGGAAGGCCAGGACATGCGGTTCCTCCCGGCACCAGGACTGGGATGGGCTCGAGCGACGAATGACAAGGCCGGAGACGAGGTTAAGGCGCACGTCACCATGTTTCTACCGAAGGACAACCCGGCTTTCTACGATCTCGTCAACGACGCATGCAAGGTGC
Organism: Aspergillus bridgeri; assembly: GCA_027569665.1. Classification (NCBI taxonomy): domain Eukaryota; kingdom Fungi; phylum Ascomycota; class Eurotiomycetes; order Eurotiales; family Aspergillaceae; genus Aspergillus; species Aspergillus bridgeri. The sequence continues at coordinate 75,985 of JAPDKQ010000107.1, read as the reverse complement.
TAGTCAAATCGGTCGACAAGGGGTGGTACGCCGGCGCTACCACCACTCCAGCTGAAGAAATGTCGCGGACCGAGAACGGCAAATCGCAAACGAACACCAATAGCGGCTTTATGGATGGGGAGGACGTCGTGGTTGTGGATTGAAGCAAACGGCCACCTAATCTCCACGATCGGGTATGAAATGACATGATTCGACCGTGGAACGCTACTTTATTGGCCCGTTACTGACTTCGGGTCGAACGCAAGTGCCAGAGGGGAGGTCCAAGAGGGAGAGAGAGGGGAAAGTGGATGGAGGTCGAACAAAAACCATCCCTTGGACCTTCCGGCACATTTTTAGACTTGGGCTAACGTGTGATCGTTGGTGCGCTATGCTATGGCTTGGGCGCTCAGAAGGCCTGTCAGTTGTTCCTCGCGTTCCGAGGTTACATTTTATCAATTCGTCATCGAGAGGCCGCACACCCCCCCCTTCTCAACCCAAGTGGCTCGATGCCGGGGTGGAAAAAGGGCCCGATCACCTGCATGCTGGCCCCCTTTGATATGAAAAACTTGAGCAATCCGACACCCTGAGGTGGAGTCCGATATTACGCCGCTTGAGCTTGAACCTTGGCGGGCAGTTCCCAACAATATCCAATCTTATACTATATTAAATCCCACACTACCTAGGGTAGGCGCATGCATACGCGATGGGGGTTTTCCTCATGGTAAGGATGCGGTCCAAACACCACGCCAACCCTCTCAACGTTAAGCGGCTCGCGTGGGGGAAGGGAAGACTGGAGAAAGTACTCCGTGCGCAATACCTTACAGAGAGACTGTATCTATATCTTATTCTTGCGGCCACAGCGGGCAAATTAATTACTTCGGAAAACTTTCCCGCTTCCAGCGGATACGTAGTATGTATGTAGCAAGTCCGTAGCCTGGATACTAGTAGGCACTTAGCAGGGCCGTGAATGATGAATCACCCATGCCCCCCCTCCCTTCGTCTCTCGGATCTTATTGCAGAACTGGCTGGTAACGTTGTTTATCTTATCTTTATTTTTGCCTCTTAAGATCTGTACCTAATCTCATGTATCCAGTTCTTGCCCCTTGAGTATACCGTCGTATTTCCCACCCGTCCATCAAATCTAATGACCTTAACCGCACTGATTGATAATCGTAAGGCCTATATACTTACAATGTAACGTCAGTTTCCAGGTAGGAAAAAAACAACAACAGAGAGCGAGGGGGCCAATAAGAAAAACAAACAGGGCCGGACCGGTTGTTAACTCCATGGGAAGGAGGGCCAAAGTGGACAGGTTACCGTGAAAGAAATTAATCAAATGCACTAACCAGACGGGTTATTTGCGGAGTAAGAGAGGAGGGGTTGGTAAGCCCGGCTCAAAAAAAAAAAAGAGCATCGCCTCGAAATAGCGCACTTTGTAGATCTAACAAGCCCCTTTCACTAGTAGAGAACATGACATCAGACAAATAGGATAAATTTGTATATTTAATTAACATTGTTCCTAGCGGATGATAAAATTCAACTATGCTCTGTGAATATGTAATGTAAATGATAAAGCCCTGCAATGCATACTAAACCAGACACAAAAACATGGATAAAAACGGTAAAAGAGAAAAAAAAAACCAACCAAACCAACCAATAATGTAAATAAACAGTGAAAGGGAAGTAAAGGCTTGACCATATGTAACCGATAAACAGAGTTCGTTAAAGCATGAGTTGAGGAGTAAACCTACATTAATAATTGTGTGCGTTATAGGTAGAGGCCCGGTGGTGGTACATGCTGCCGGCATACTCCGAGTTGGAGTCCTGGTAGCCTGCTGCACGACGGTCCTCTTCGGGTAAAAGCTCTTTGACTTCCCAGGTGTTAGGTTTAATGCCGACAGAGAACTCGAGGTCTTCTTTTGTAATGTAGTCCCAGAACTGAGAGGATGAGTTAGTCCGGCAACTTCATGCAACAGAGGGAATGAAGGCATGCATACCTTGTAGACCATCATGACAGCCAGAAGATTACAGAAAGTGGCAAAGAATAGTCCATCCAGGTAGTGTTGGACATTGTCGCAGATGGTGTCGCTGAATGCGTAAAGGAGCACCTGCCCGCAGATAAAAACAAGTAGGCCGAAACCAATATGTCCCAACGGCCAGCGGTCCTCGAGGGTGTTCATCACCAGCAAGAGCTGCATAACGAGGTAGACAGCAATACAGATGGCGTTTAAGATGTACAGGACCACAAACATGCCGACGGTGTTGGTGGGGCTCAGGCCTCCCCAGGACTTGAAAGTCAAAAGTGACACCACGAACGAGACTGCGAACATGATCGCGGATGTTAACCGAATAAGCCAGACGGATAAAGCGGTTCCGTCTTCGTACAACTGGAACCCCACAAAACCGTTGACAAGCAGAGAGGTACAGAGAGCCGAGGCCAGTCCGTTTTGAACAGCGACGAAATAGGGGAAGGGTCCGCTTCGCGGGGGTACAACGCCAGCATCGATAACCAGGGAGCACACTGTCAAAAGCATGTAGATGTAGAAGAATGTTATAATTTCCTTGCGGCCTAGACAAGAGATTTGGTTTGTCAATATCAACTCTCGCTTCACTTCGACGTGAGGGCTAGTGTCATCGTCTCGCGAATCACGTACCGACAGCAGTAAACTTTGACCTAATATGCAGGATCATAATGACTGTCATACCAAGCGCGATGATATGGAGGAAGGAGGCCGCGCCTTCGAAAATGATCGTATTGGCCACTTCAATATTGCGCGCATAACAGTTGGGAATGATGCCGGTATCGCCTGATATTGAGGATGCCGGGCCCACCAAGGAGCACAGCGGGATCGCTGCTTTGGCGCAAATCGAGTCAAAATCACCGAAGCCCATCCTGTCGACTTATTGAGGGCGACGAGTCGTGAGCACTATGGTTGTTTGGGGTCGTTGAGTTATATCAGAGACAGCGGATCCAGCACCGTCTCCACAACGACGGAAGGAGATTGGGTCGACCGAGCCAAATACAGCCCCGTGCTGTTCAGATTCTCCCAGACTGCAACGAGCGACACGAGCCTGATCTGTACAGTACAAGAAAAGCCAATAAAGAAAGCGAGTGTAGGGTGTTGCGATAGCGAGCGGACAACTGACAGCGCGAGGCGACAAGTCGGACGAGGGGTTTCCGCACGTTTCTTTAGCCTGAGGCTTCTAGACTCGGGATCACGGGGAACGCTAGTTCCGTATCGGGCAAGGCCTGTTCCTGGTGCTATTCTGGGACTAGCGCATCTCCCCAGAAACCGTGCCGGGCTAAGCCAAATTAGGCAAAATGTTTATATCGCGGCCACTAGGCCCCAACTGGTCAAGCGGGTGACGTTGTGCGTAGGTATCAGGTACACCGTATGGGGCACTTTAATATCACTCATTCGTATTAATAATGCCTCGAGATAACTAATCCTGCACGGGCTCATGGATATGCGCTGTTCCTCAAGGTCCCTAGACCCATGGGGTGAAGAAGGCTTCGCAGTCCGTACAGACAAGCATTGTCATGCAAGTGTGGCAGCACATCAGGCAAAAGTACCACCTTTTGACACAGGAGCACGTGCATGCTCCTTCATCGCGACTTATTCCGCAGTGCACATTCCGGCGACTATTTCTCGTAGGCTTCCATCGCAAGGCGGAAATGTTCTACTCGCGAGGAACGCTGCGCTAGACTGGACGCAGGACAGAAACTTGTCTTCAGGGCCCACCTTTTCCGATTGAGTCCGGCGCCCACATGATTGACGGTAGGCCTGGAAGCCAAAAGTCTCGGGCTCCAACCAACTCGGGCAAAACCGAGCCTGCCAACGTCGCCAGGATCGAGCTAGTCGACTAACGGCCGGTTTGTGACTCTTAAGTGTTCATATTATATTATTGACCACGATCAGGGAGGGGGTTCCGCCTCCTGAAGAGAGTCGAAAACGGAAAGGAATTTAGTCGCCTTTTGGTAATGCTTACCTGCCCACTTGTCCCTGGTCGATCCTTTGCTATTATCGAAGACTTGGATCAATCGTCTTCTGTGAGCACACGCCGAAGGCATTAATCTTATCAAAAAACCCTTGAACCTACCCGACGTATTGCACACCTTAGAAATGTCAACACACGGGAAATGCTCCAGGCGCACCACGCGATTCGTATGATTATGAAGATAAACTTTCTGGATTTTTCAGCACCCGCAATTCTAGGTTCACGTCGAAACGGCGATGAGCCGAAACATCCCTCAATATGGCACCATTTGAGTGGACACGTCGCACTATGGCATGGTATATGGTGCACTCTACGGAGTACAACTGAGTCTTCTCCGTCGGCAGGCATACGGAGTGCTAGACTGCTAGGTAGATGAATAGTGTTCTACCTTTTTATTTGAGTTTAGTAGCCTCCATCACATTCCTTGGCACTGTGACGGCCCCTGGGCTCCCTAGTGTCTTACGTATGCGATATCAGATCCAAGAACCGAAGGAGACTTTAGTTTAAGGCCACTAGTTTGTTTCTGGGGAAAAGAGGGAGAGAGGGGGGACAGTTGTTTCCACGTAGTCAGGAAGACAGAGAAAAATGGTAGGTACTCCGGAGGTGATGCTATGATCTGCAGCCGGAACCAGTCTCTCACCACCTACACTATCCACTACTCCTATCCACTCCGTACTCCGAGGCCACTTATTGCCTATTGCCTGGATCCCTAAGATTTGGAGCCACATTGTCTGCTCAGGTGACTGCAATATAAAGTAGTGCTATTAATTTAGAGGCGGCCTGACAATGCCAGGGTTCGTTAGATATAACCAATGAGGAAGTTCCAGCTCTGGTGTTTTGTTTGGCTTCCCATCCTTTTCCATCGCTTTTTCCAGGGTGGCTCCGTATACCCAGGATCCAAACCAATCATCTACAGTCGCAGTTCAGGACCTGACATTAGCTCTAAGAAAAACGGGCTCCACTATCTCGGTCCCGACACGATTCAATAAAATCCGAAGGGAAGGAAGGCTCCTGCGAAAAGGGAATTTGGAAAAATAAAAATAACATCAACTATCCGTAAAAGAGGGCCTGAAAAAAAAAAAAGTGACGTTACATGTTGGCGCACAAGGCGTGGTTTCAATCCCTTCCCCTCCTGTCCCTTTTGTTGGTCCGAGTCTGTCAAGGCGGATATTCGCACTCCAACCAACGGAGCCAGAGGCCTAAAGACAAGGGGCTCCGGACAAATCCCGCCAATACCCTGGTCAAATGGCTGCTGAAAGCCTGAATCGCAGTTTCATCGAGGTGCCTTTCCCGAGAACGACCACGATTAGTGACACGAGCCAATGATCGGACATCCTCGGGGTGCTGGTTCCCAACGGCGTGCCAGTTTCAAGGCAAAACCCGACTTGACCCAGTTCTATGCCGGTTACATCGGCAGTGGCTCTTCCTAGCGTCCACCCCAATTTGTTTGCCTTCTAGATTCGCTCGCCACGATCGGTCGACTACTGCGGCAGGTACTCCGTTCCCCGTATACTATCTAGTAGCATCTATAGTAGTAGGTAGTATCTAACCATCTGACCCCGGTACTACATGTCAATGGCATCACTCATTTTCCTCCTGCATGAAGATCCTAGTTAGCGCCACGTGTAGGTAAAAAGCATCAACGGCTGCGAGGGACCGCGTCGATCTCCCATTGAAATGATCAGTTTTGAACTGACGATGGTGGGACACTCCTTTCCACCAGCGTTCCTTCAACTTTAGCACCCGCGTCATTTATTTGGCTTCTTATTTTATTTGATTTTCTTTTTTTTCTTTTTCTCTTCCCTTTTCCTTGACCGTTGTGGTTCCAGTGACGGCTCGATGACGCCGGACCCGCAGCATCTACAGGGGTTGGATGAAGAAAAGGTTCATCGACCGTTGCCGTGACTGATTGATTGTCGTTTTGGTTTTATTTATCAACTCCTGAGAATTAAATCCGTGAAAATAAAAAAGAGTTAGATTTTTTTCCTTTCTTAAATTAACGGCCCGGGGGGAAAAAAACATTAAATAAAAAGCAGAATCGTCTAAATTTTCCCACTTCCCTACCTCCCCTGTCTAATCTTGCTGCAGCCGGCTTGTGATGGGCCCCAAACGCTCCCACACCCTCCTTCCTGTAGCTGCCCGCCATGAGCCCGTCCATATATTATTTATGGGTTTCGCCCTCTACATAGTCTGGTTCAAGCATTGATTCTTAATCTATACTTATATTCTCCGAGCTCCTCCCGGACCTCTGGTTTAGTCTCCCGGCCGATTTTGAATCCTCCTTCTCTGTTGAACCTAATTCCATTCCCACCTACCGCTGCGCTCCGTTGGCTCCCTTAAAGCTTCGTTGATGTTTCTGATTACATCTTAATTGATTCTCCATTTAACGCCATCCGATATTCGACAAATCGTTTGCGAGTTTCGACTGCTGTGACCATGTGCAATTACTTCAAAAATTATTACATCTACAGCACCTGTCGCGAGCCCAGCACACATTTCATCCGCACCGCTATAGACGGATCTAAAGAAGGGCGATGCGGCGAAAGCCCGCACGATCGGTTTATCGTCGTCGTCGGGAAATGTCGCCTATGTCGTTAGCATGGCCTCAATGGCAATGCCCAACGTTCGAAGTCCTTCCTCCAATGGAGAGGGGGATCGCTTTTCCGCAGCATAGACCAACTACTCCTGCTACCACCGCCACTACCACCACCCAATCCTAATCCTAGTCTACGGGGATCTCATCACTTTGACGGCCTTTTTTCACGAATTTGGAACGATACCTAGGTGATGATCATCGATAAAAGTCGACTTGCGGTTTTGGTTTCTTTGTTTCTACTTTCTTTTTTTTTTTATACTTTGGATGTTGGATACCTACAGGACGGCTGGCTTTCCTTGTATTTTTCTTTTTCCCTGCTTCCGAGCAAGCAGCGCCCCCGGATTATCGACACTTTTCTTTCTCTTCTTGCCTGTGTTATTTTAATTTTTACTTTATCTTTTTTTTACTTTTACTTTTACTTTTATTTTTATTTTATTTATCTTTATTTCTATTCCCCCCCCCTTGTTTATTCCTCTCTCTCTCTCTTTTTTTTTTCTTCTTTTTTTTTTTTTTCTTTTTAGCTTTACTGGCATTTGCGTTACCTCTCTATTGCTTTCTTTGTCTTTGTCTTCCCCAATACTGTTTTGTATACCAAGCAAAAAAAGAACATAGCCTGCATCCTTTGCCTTACGGAACCGGGATTTAGATTACCTATGTACAAGATGGCGTTGGCTGGGGCGTTCAACTAAAAAGACCGGATATTTTTTTTACTGTTTAGATTCTGGAAGCACCACATGCTTTGATATGGAATATTTTCTGAGAAACCTAGATGAGAGAGAAACCACCAGTCTCGTTTGTATCCGAGACCCCCGAAGACAGACACCTACGGTTAGACTTGCAACTTGTAAACAGCGCCGTCACATGCCGGACGCTTCTTCAGGCAATAAGGGGTCCTAATTGGACCCGAAAAGAAGACAGATGGACTAGGTAGTTCACTAACATACGGAGCACAGAGAGAGACACAGGAAAGGGTGGGGAATAGGGGGAGGGACGCGGAATAAAATAAAATGCCCGCCTTAGGCCTTGATTCGGTGGGCCACGCATTGATGCTGGGAGGGCCCGGAGATTTAGTCAATAATAACTAAAGCACGTTCCACTGGTAGGTCAGAACCAGATGAGGTTGTTATCAAGAGGGCACTAAAAAGGCGATGGTGATTCGGAGGGCGTTGACGCAATGGCCTGCAGGCCCGTTGCCTGCCAAGCACCTCTCGTGCAGCATCGATGGAGGCCCAGATGAAGTCTGTGCTCTTCTCCTCCGCTCTAACCCTCTGTACAGAGTAAAGCATCCGGCCGAAATGTGGATTGGAAATTCTTTTCTTTTCTTTTTTTGCTACGCTGAGGTGTGAGAACAATTCATTAGCGAAGTTAGCTTGGCCCTTGCAAAAAAAGAAAAATCCAATAACCCAATAATAAAAATACAAAACCGGGAACGTTATTTAGCATCGGGGCATCGGTCCATCGGAGAACCGTGAGAGTCACACGGAGTCCCAATGGGATTAGTTAGGGCCTAAAGTCAACTTTTGTCCTTTGGTGACTCTGAAGTTAATCGTCTGTTCCCTGTTCCCTGCTTTCCTTGGTTCTTTTTTATTTTAATGTTTTTTATTCCGTCGATTTTTCCCTGGCTCCCATTTCCGCTCCATCTGACTCCGGACGTCGTCTTCTCTCTGGCATTCTTCTACCTACCCGCTTGCTTTTATTAAATCGTATTCTCTCCATTAGCCGGTGGCTTTGTATTCGGGCGGATCGTGTCAGATTTCTCTTTTAGACTTTACTAGGTGCTTTGATCAATTGGTTCCTAGGGCCTCTATTATCGCCTTACCCGTTGCTCTATCTCAATCTGCACGGTACTATCTGTGCCCAGTATAGTCAGGCGAAGGCGAAACCTGCACCTGTCTGGCGTTTCATACGAGCTCATACCTACCTTAGGTACCTCCCATGTCCATAAGCCACAGGGAAGCATCAAGCAGTAGCCTGGACCTCCCCGGAACTAAATGAGAACCTCCCAGCAACGCACGGGACCGCCCCGTCTAGATCCCCCCGTAGGAATAGGATGCTATCTCCATAGCACTACTAGTCTCCCACAGAGTACACAGTACACAGTACACAGCCATCTACTCCGAAAGTACCTAGCCGATTGACCCCTCCTTAGAGGACTAAAACGACCCCATGTGGCTTGTCGCCGGCCAGAACAGACCGTGGTTACTGGTTACACCACCACCGAGATGCATACTCCGTACGACTTCCGTACGACTTCCGTTGAAGGAATGATCCCCACCTGGAGTCAAATCCACGCTAACGAGTCAAGAAGAGGAACTACGTCGCTCGACGGGGTGGTAGAAGTGGGCATTGGACATGGCGACTAAGGTAGCCTAAGAGGGAGAGGGAGAGGGAGAGGGGAAGGGGAAGGGGAAGGGGAAGGGAAAAGGAAAGGGAAGGGAAGAAAAGGGAAGGGAAGGAGGGGGAGACGACCACGGCCCCACTCCGTCCCCGAGTGGAGATCGAGTTTTGGTTGTTTTTCATTTTATTGTATTTATTGTATTTCATTCTTTCTTCTTTATCCTACAAATTTCGGCTAACTGGATGTGTTCAACGATGAGTAATTATTTACAAAGTACATACTCTGTACGTCGATGTCTTGACAGAAGACTCCGGAAAAGAATATTGCCTACAGAGTACCTATTGATTGAGTAGGCTTTCGTTCTTTTATCCCCTGCGATCAATTCCCTGTCACGCACCCTGCAAGAAGCAAAACTAAATGCCGGCTGTGCATTCTCATTGCTCGAGGAAGACGAATGCTGTGCTACAAATCAGATGTCATCGGGTTTCTGGATAAGGCCGCGTCTACTTCTCCTCTTTTCATTTTAGTTTCTCTTTTTCTTCTTTTTCTTTCTTCCTGCTCGTTCTTTTGTGTTTTAGTCACACCCACTCTCGGCCCGAATCCGCATGTCTGGGCTGCAGGGCAGGAGTTTAATACTCAATACCTTACCGTCTGTCGGTCCACTCTGTTGCTAGCTTCCTAGGCGGGTAGTCGGCCCATTTTATTCCTTTGGACTTCCATCGGCCATCCAGTTACATAGTATGATAGTACCGTCGCTCTCGGCGCATGGAATGATCAGGAAACATTCGACGATTCACCGTCGGCGTTCTCCATAGAGGTACAGTAGTTCAAGCAACTATTTGGTAAAATATCGATCACTTCCCGTCCTCGCGTCGAAGTGTCAACGGACACGCAGCGCAGAGAGGAAAAGTCTCGTCAAGAACATGTGGTTCGACTGGCGTTGTCGCTTGCAGGGGCGTGGCGGAGGGGTTATTTCCACCCCCCTCTCACGCTCATTTTCACTTATTTTATTTTCTTTCTTTATTTCTATTTCTTTATTTCTCTATTTATTCTATTGATGAGGGAAGGTTTAATTAAACCATGTTTACTATTTACAAACGTACTATCTACCCGCTGGAACAATGTATCTATACTTCATGTACGATGGATAAAAGTCTGGAGTAGAAAACCAAATGGCTCCAAACTACCTATGGTTGATGATGGACACGTCAGGGCGGAAATGGCGTTTCCCCTCCCTTGCGTATTAAACTTTCTTTCTGTCTCTCTCTCTCTCCCTCTCTCGTTTTGTTTTGTGTTTTGTGATATATGCCTATGCTAGGTCTAAGCGTAGTATATACCTTCCCAATCTCCCTACTGAGGTATCCGTGCTGGATAAGTACCTCGGTAAAGTCATCCGCGCATTCCATAGATCGACCATCATGTATCTGAAAACCGAGTTAGGAAGAGTCTCGGACGATACGATCATAGACAGCTCAGTAGAGACAAGAATGAGCGACCGTTGCCAATCCTTTTCCTTCGTCATCCTTGTTGGTTTCGCTATTGAATGGTGGAAGCCGTAATCAGGTATGAAATCACGGATAAGAAGCAGGATGTCGAGATGTCTACATAGTAGGTACTACTCTGAGATACCTAGCACTGGTAGTACCTACCTAAATAGTGACGGCCTTCTACTGTTTCCCGACCATCAATCCGGTTCTTGCAGTTTGTTTTGCTTCCTCTCTTTGTTTCCCCCATTCAGTCACGTCCTAGTAAAGTAGGATTAAAATTCTGGATGATCGACAAGCCGGTACATTTATAATATTGGTATATATATCTCACTATATAGCCACTGCCACATCTTACCCCCGCCATCGGAATAATTTCCCAGCAAGTAAAGTTAGGCAAAGCGCCCGCTTGATCTGACTCGAACCCGTGTCAAGACTTTGCCACTGCGGGTGATTGATTGATTGATTGATTGATTAATCAACCCGCCAGTCTGTCAGATAGACAGCGGCCACGCCCAATTTTAAATTATCACGCTCCATTCCGCCAACGATGCAGCCACTCAGCGGCCAGAGTCGTGCCAAGAGCGAGCGCAACATCCTGGAAGACGAATAAAGTCCTGAGTCAGGGACACGGGATTTCTCTACAGAGCAGCTGTGTGTACACTGTATGGTCCTTCCGGTGGAGGGATGCATCAGATTGGGTGTCGCAGGTTGAAACAATCACACAAACAACAAAGGGAGTGACCGGATTTAAGCTACTCATGTATGCCCTTTGCATAGACAATTGGATACGCTTTCGGACTTCGGCAGTCCTTCGGGTGGATATGACCCTGATTGCATGGCATGATGGGTTGCCGATCCGGGTCAGGATCCAGGATGCGCAACTCAATCCCTCCCCCGTGATGATGGGCGTTTCTGTATAATGCAACGATGATGGCCGATCGGCGCAGGCATATCTAGGCGGGTGCTGCTGATACTTGAACGACGCGTGTTTGCTTGCTTGTTTGTCCCCTCCATCCCTCTTTGACCATGTGGCTAAGAGGTGTCTATACAGGGCATAAAACTGATGACGGCTGTATTTCCTCTCCAGTGCTCATCCAGGGAGATACCCCGGGGTAGGGAGCTATGCGGAGAAGAGGGTCACTCTCAGGCAGAGTTGCCCCGGTATTTATCCGCTGGGCGGAAAATGAGTGTCGATTTGGTCGGCCGAAGCTGCCATCCTCTCGTCTGTCGGCCAGAAGAAACGTACTCTGGAGTATAGTCCGCTACCTATGATGGGATCACATCCCGGCGGTGCGTAAGTGGCTCTCCAGCGGAGAATGCAAATTCGGCTTTGCCTCGTGCGGCCTTGTGCAGATATCCCGGTACTAGTAGGTGATTAAACAGATTAACCTGATAGATGAAGCTGGAAACGGCCTAGTCTTGACGCTGTCTGGCAAGGTTATGGATCTAGGTGTGCATTGATTGGAAATGGAATATTAGGCACGTAACGAAAAGTTCCAGGGGACTAGTGAGGAAGGTATCTCATCTCCGGAGTCGAGTCTAGGTATTGTCTTTTCAGGTCTTCCGTAGTAGATACTGTGGTTTTGTTTATTGCAGTAATCCTAGCTCTGCTTTAAGAGCTCTACTGCATCTCACGTCAGCAAAGCAGTTCACGACGCTCCAAACATTAAGCCATGTAAGCATAAGCTATGGAAGTTTGAAACATACCTTGGTAGTAGGTATCAGATCAACTTAAATCATACCCTCCAATAAGAAATCCAGAACCAGGGTCCCACGGCGTCGAATACATGTCTATTCTTTAGGGGAGGAGTCAGGCCTGGAAGTGACCGATATCTAGGCACTCCGTACTCTGAGCAGATACCAGATAGGGACACCTGAGCACCGAAGAAAAAAGTCGAAGGACCAATCACATGGGCCAATGAAGATAAATGAAACATAAAACAGACGGACCTGTCAAAACCATGCTAAATTAATTGGAACCACTCGCAAAGTCCGCCCAACCAGTCGCAGCCTCGTCTTGTTCCCTCTCTCTCGCTCTCTTTCCCCTTTCGCCGCGCTAATCCCAGACGACGCACGGTTCAGGCGTCCAACGTTGTTTGACTAGCATTCTTTTCTACCTTACGGAGGCGTCCCTGCTCATCTTACGGGGCAGGGCATTCGGATTCCCTCATTCTTTCTGCCTATCTTGCAGGGATGGCGAATATCCTGCATGACGGATGGGAACTGCTAGCGGCCGATGCTGCCGCCGCTCTATCATACGTGCAGGACAGCGCGGTGTCTGTCCGTGAAGGCAGCCAGCCCAATACTACCTACCTACTTGTCGCTGCCTGGCCTAGATACATACGCTTTGGGGGCGCTCTAGCTACTACTGACTGTACCTACTCTTCTTGTCTAGTCTGCATTAGTTCACATCCCGACTTACTCACTTTCGTACTCCGTGCATGGGTACCGAGTACGGAGTATGTACAATTTTTGAGGCTACTCTGGACTAATCTCGTCCTAGCCAACTGCTACCATATGCACGGGCAGGTATGTATGTACTTTGGTCGAGGATCTGGACTCGCCTCCCCCTCCTTTTTTTTCCCCCCGTGCACTCCACGGACAGACAAGGCTTGAGGCAGGGTGTGCATGGAATCCCGAGCGAGGGGGGAGGGAATCGTGGTGACGCCCTAAGCAAGGGTTGTGTCGATTTGGCGTCTGACAACAACTCAGCGAGGCGGAATCCCATTATTGTTCCGTGTGTGTGATTGAGGGGTTTGGCTTGTCCGGAGGAGGAAATAATTCGGGTTATTTGGTGATGTGGGGTGGGTGCAATTGGTAGGATTAGACGATCGGCTGTTTGCTTCATATAATCCCTGCGTCTTAGTTCTGTTCTCGTATTTCAAGCCGGTTCAATCCCACATTTATTTGGAATTCTCGAGTCCCTAATCTAGGGAGGTATTTTTGGTCATTGCCGGATAATTTTCCGTTGTGCTTGGGGGTTTTCTTTGTTTCTTTGTTTGTACTTCACAATCGCCATTTATGCTGCCGCTTGAGGACATCTGTTCATCTCTAGTATATGGGATTGCTCCTGTGTTCGTGCATACTGATATTGACTTCAGGATTCTATTGCGACAAAACTTGCCATAACAAAAGCTCCACTTACTAACTACCAGGTACTATGTACTTCCCGTCCCTCTTGGACCTGTCATATTCCCAACATCTCACGCACACAAAACACACCTCCCCCCAACATAATATCCAGGCACAAACAAATCAACCGTCGATCTTTCGCATCCCAGGCATGAAGCGCGCCGACGGCAACGCCGCCGAGGACCTGGTGCTCGTCGTCAAGCGGCTAACCGCCGGGCTGGGCGGTGCGCCTGGACTCACGGTGGGATAGTAGGGCGGCACGCGCACCGGGTCCCTGAGGCGCCCATGCGGCGTCGCATACGCAGATACCGGCATGGTCACTGCCACCGTGTGATTCTGATTCAGGTCCCGGCTCGTGTTCAGCGGCTTCCCCGGCCCATGCGGATCGGCGTGCGTGTGCAATTCGCGCGTCGTGCCCTTCCTCCCCCAGTCGCGGCTGCTGCCGCCTCCGCCCGCGGTCTTCTGGAACCCGGCCTCCTTGGCCAGCGAGGAGGGGTGGGTTCCCTTGCGGTGCGGGTGCGAGTGCGAATGAGCGTGAGAAGAAGAAGAAGAAGAAGAAGAAGGCCCCGGGCGTCGGCGGCCGCTGCGGCCGCTGCTTTTCTCTGCTGCTGCCGCCGTTCTGGTGGTCGTGGCTAGAGAACCGCTGCGATCCGTCCCTCTAGAGCGTAGTCCGCGCTCGATGTCGGCGGACGGGAGATTCCGGAGAGACGCGGTCTTCTTGCTTGGATGAGGGAGAAAGGATCTGGGCGTGATTACGGGGCCCCGTTTCAGGCGCAGCACGATGTAGGTGACGAGGAGGACGATCAACGTGACCCCTGCTGTTGGGTTGGAAACGGCGTTTGGTCGTAAGCAAGGATTATTGGCTTGGAAACCGGATGAGGGTTTGATGGATGCCTGGAAGGGGATCGATGATCTCTGTGGAGAGAGGCCCTCTTCCCTTTTTTTCCCGGCATGGAGGGAGGGAGGGGGGGAAGGAGCAGCAAGAGGAGGGCAGTCTTACCAATTAAACCAACGATAAGACCGGCTTTACCCTTCGAGGAGAGAGAACTGGAATGCGAGGCTTCGGAGCGGAGATGAAGGTGGGAGAATTGTTGGATTGGTTGGGTCATGGCCATTCTAGTCTAAGGCATGGTTTCGTCACGATCTCCCTCGCTGCTAAATTAATTTCCAATATAATCAGGCAGGAGTAATAAACGAAGGTCAATAATTAAACAGTAGACGCTAGAATTAGGACCAATATAATGAGCGTAGGGGGGGGGAACGGTAATTGTTAGTAGGGTTATGAGGATATTTCCAAGGAGCGTGTATCCAGTTCGATACAGGACAATAAAAGAAGGGAATTTGGAGCGACCCGCCAACAGTGCTCTCCAGGCATTTTCCCTGCTATTATATTATTATAGCTCCGAAGAATAGCCAGACGGCGGAGTTCGTACCCAGGCAGCCGATAAGCCGGAGCCACGAGAAGAACCAATGCGAGGTTCTCGATTCTACCTGTCATGCATGAAACTTCTAAATCCAGCTTGTCAGGAGGTCTCCTGAAACGTCGACGAGCATGGGGAGGCACCGTGCCTCCCGCTTAACCTTAACGGCGACAATCCACCCTGCAGAGTAAACGCCGGTCCGGCCGCTTTTTTGATCCAGCGCAGAAATTCGCATTGCGAAGGCCCACGTATTACCCAACTAGTGCTGGACGTTGACCGGATGAAACAGCGACGCCGAACTGCTGACTCGCACCGTTGGGCCTCCGTTCGCGCTAGGAAGAGTTTTTTCGCCCTGAAAGTTGATGCACCTATTTTCAAGTCATCAACTCATTACGTATTAGACTTGCGCTAACTTATCGTTCGTGTCCATGTTCAATCAAATCCAGAGGAAGGATCGTGTCCGGTTAGGCCTGAACTCTCGCCATGATCGACCGTTCCTCTCCTATATCGGAAAAGAGTTATAATAGTTTGATATCATATGGGATGCGTCAACTCGGTGACGTCTTGCGCAAGAGAGCGAACTTGGAGCCGTAAATTTTGGTCGCAATGGCAGGTCCTGGCGGCGGATCTCCGGTGGATCCAATCCCCTACATACCCCGGGTTTCATTTAGACATTTCCGGCCCCGAATAGCAGTCGTAGATCAAACTCCTCATATCACCGGCCGACTGCAGTTCCTCTCTCTTGCGATGAGCGCATTTCGACTTTCGAGTCACTGTACGGAGTAGGGGCCGAGAATGCCCACGGGGATCTTGAAAGCGCCGACATCCGATGACTCTGCGCCACGCTTGATGTAACGTCTTCGGGGATCATTCTGCGTATGCTATACGTCTATAATCTTGGCAGTGATATCGCCTTACGGCATGTTCGCCTAGACTCGAAACCTCCTATTGTGTTGGATAATAGATTCTTTCGAGCAGGCCCATCCGATGCGATCCATCAGAGCTCGTGGTATATTCACTATTCAGACTAGTCATATCTTGGATCAGGGATCACCGTTAAATGGCCGGGACCCAAAAAAAAGGCTCCAGAAAAGCCCGCTCAACAATAAGTATCTCATAAATGGGCGGTCGGAAAGAAATCTACGTCCACTCACGCTTATGAATCATTCCGAATTCGCGGTTCGCGCACCATACAATACAGCTGCAATCTTGGTTAGCGAAGATCGGTACATCAGGGCGAGGGCTTTGTTCAGCGCGCCTACCATGCAAGCATCATCCCCATCTCGACATTCCATCTCCCGCTTCATTTCGAATCCCATCTTCTCGTAAATCTGCACGTTAGGCTCGTTCCGAGAACTCTCCAGATACGACTTCACACCCTCGCGATCCGCCCGGTCGGTCACTATCTCAAACAATTTCCTGCCGATGCCGCCGCCCTGGGCTTCGGGCTTGACGGCCACGATGTTACAGAAATAATATCCCTTTGGGTCGTCCCAGATCGCACCTTGCGCCTCCGCCTGGCGTTCCTTCCAGATCCAATACCGCCGTGAGATCAGACCACCCCGACCCCAGTGAAACAGATTGTTCATGAACTGGCGGAACGAGAGCACCCACCCCTGGTACCAGCTGTACCAATTTTCCGACTCGGCGGATGCACGGGGCGGCAGCCAACACGAAACACCCACGATACGCGAAGAACCGGTGTTCGCACTATTTTGACCCCTGGGGTCCACTACATCCCCAGCCTTTGTCTCCTTCGCGACGTAAAACAAGGCATTGTTGATGCCCCACAAGCAGCGCGCAGCCAGGGAGTCACTGTTTCTTTGTTTGTTGAACTAGGTTCGTCTCAGCCAAGAAACATTCATCGGCGCGGATCGAGCTACGTCTCGACCGGCGCCATGAACGGCTGATCATGTTAGCATCCTGCTTCTTAGCGATCGATCGTTTATCGAGTCATGGCCTCGCTTAGGGGCTAGAACCCGCCCTGACGCGGGAGAGGCATGTCGTATCGAACGTGCACGGTCGAGGCGAGTCCATCGGCCGAGTTCGGGGGGTGACGGAGATAACTCACGTTGGGGGAATCAAACACCCACTGAAAATACGGGTCATCGGCGAAGGCTTGCTGGATGACCTCGATCGCACCGGGGATGTCTGCCTCCGAGAGGGGAACAACTTCGACGGACATTCTGCCGGGTCTCAGACTTGTAACAGGGCAAATTCGAGTCGGCCGTGCGGTTTCATCCAAATAGTTGGAGATGCAAATAAGAGGCAACTGTCAATCGAGACGATGGATGATGGATGTATGTATGAGACTGTGAGAATCTGGGGATGCTGCCGCTTTAACCTCCTCGACCCGTGACTGCCACGTGATGACTGTGTTTTTCCAGGCAGCAAGAAACACTAGGCCACTTTCGTCCTTGCATCCTACAGTCTGTAGACTTGGGATTTCTTCTGTGATAAATAGAATCAATCAATCCCACAACTGTGCCTTCTGTTTTGAAAGTGAACGAATCACCAAGCTCTACAACATTTGCATTCTGGATGACTTTGGTTTATTGATTTTTTACAGTTTTACTACTGTAAAGTGTAACGGAATCATTCTACTTCCAATACTCAATGACGATGGTTATCCTGCTAACAATATCGAACGTATGATAATCTCATTTTCTACAGGCCTAAGACCCAAACCGTCCAGATTCATCATATTAGAATTTAGATGCTAGCTGCTTGATAGTTTGATTACTGGGTAGAATCCGCATGTGATATCTAGTAACCCAGCCTACGGTGTGGTCGACATTTTAACGGTATTGACTTTGAATATTCCGATCAGCGTTGAAATTTGGATCTCGAAAGTATGAATCTGAAACGCGATAAGCAGAATGCTCTAAACGTAGAAAGCAATATTCTGATGAGGTGATCACTATGAAGTAATCAAGTCCAGTAGTTAACTAACTATAATCTATATCCTCGGCATCTTCGGCTCCACACCTCATCGTCCAAGCTCAGAACCGAGAAGCTGCAATCGTCGCACGTATATCTGTCAATCACTCTCATAGATACACTTCCAATGCGTTTCAGTCTTTTCTATATTCTGCATAATTCCAACCCATACAGTCAGACCAACTCCACCCGTTCAAAATGCCCGGCGGGATCTACAACATCGTGAAGCTGGTTCCTCAGCCGGATAAGTTCGACCACGTGTGTCCATTTTGTTCCCTTTTGGCCAGAATTTGAGAAATTAATTACGAAACGTAGGTCGTCGAAGCTTTCAAAACCCTGGTCCAGTACATCGAAACCCAGGAGCCAGGCACCCAGATCTACTTTGCCGTGCAGCCTAACAATTCTAAGGAGTTGGTTTTTGTTGAGAAGTGAGTGTTTAGTTCTTCATCTGCTGTGTGCCATAGATACATGTCTTGGTAGGAGTTGGCTGACCACCTAAAAATGCAGATATAAGGATGAGAATAGCTTGAAGACACATGCTTCTTCTGCTGCATTCAAGCAGTTCTCCAAGGCAATTGGAGGCGCTTTGGCTCAAAAGCCGGAGATCAGGACCGCCGGGCTGGTTGGTGGATTCGAGGGACGAACCAAGCTGTAGGCCCTGTTAGGTCTTTGTTCTACGGTAATCTGTATGCAAGTGGGTTGAATGAGTAATTTCATTGATAGGCCGGAAATATGTCACGAATTAGACATTAGATGATGTGGAGACCGAGTTAAACTAGCAATGAGATTGACATGGTCTTAACACTGTATATGCTTTCACTTCTCTGTAGTCTATCTTCTTCAAATGCAAGTTGTATAAATTACAATTTCCCCTGGGGCTTCTCCGTTGTAAATCTTAACATACTATCCTGATAACTTGTCGCCAGCAGCTTCCCATCCGGGCTCCACAACCAACTCTCGTGGATTGCTCGGTTCTCGCCAGAGCGCGGCGTCCAGCCCTCCTGTACAAACCATTTCTTCGGCATCTCCCCCTGAGGCTCTGCCGCATCCCAATCCATCATGCGCAGTGCATCCCCATGCTCATGGAAGACCACCATAATGGTCAAACTCGCCATGCCCGTCCAATTAGGACGTCCAAGAGCACGCGGGATCAAAAGCAGTGAATTCCTATCACTGGCATACATATGCGCGCAGGCATATAGGTTGTCATATTCAGCCGACTGTTCCCGTCGCCGCATCTCCTCCCTATTGATATCCACCCCCTCTTCCTCGGGGCGGCCTTTGAGAGAGTACAGGTGTAGCTGGCGATACTTCTCAGGATGCTGCTTGATTTCCGGGGAGTCGTTGTAGTCTTGCATATCAACCTTGCGCATGTCCAGCCCCGGGAATTCGGTCTCCGTGATGTCACCGTTTCTTACTATTTCGATCCACCAGTCTGCATCGACACTAGGGCTGACGGTCTGCTCTTCCGGCTTTTTGGCGGCAAGGATATGTTGGTATCGCTCCAGCGCAGACGTGGGCTGGTGGCTGACCGTTGCGCCCTCTTCGTCTCGTTTGAACGAGCAGAGGCAGGAGAAGCAGATGCTGCCGTTCTGTCGGGCATCAATGGCCCGTGTGCAGTACCCCTTGCCGTCGCGCAGATGGCGCACCGTGTATACATACGGTACATTCAGTCGACCAGGGAGGATGAACGTCCCCGTTACGTCCTGAGGAAGGGTGAGTTAGCTGATTCTAGGATCGATGGCGGAATGGCAGATAGTCTAGATGCAACATACGTGGATTAGGAATCCCTTGTCGACTGTCTTCGAAGCGGCAAAAGCTGACTGCGCAAAGACATGCCCTCCGAATGCTGTCTCCCGCTCACCTGGGGGAAAGGGAACAGAGAGTGACTGGAACCGCTCGATCTTTTCGGCCTGGTCTGCGGTGTTCTCGGGACTGTCGAGCCGTTGCAGAGCCATCAATCCGGCAAAATCCTTCGAGATGCGCAATTTGGGCTCGCTATTCTTAGGTGCCATGACGGTCAATTGCTACGGTTGTTAACCGAGCTGGCCTTCAATGTATGGTGTTTAACGGGTTCGCCAGGGAGTGGAGAATGCGGAGATACTGAGTGGGATATTGTAATCGGATGAGTCTCAAACAGTAGCGCGTAACTAGATGAACAGCAAATGGTTGGGATTAGAAGAGCAGGGATTGCGTCCAGCTCGGGTGTTGCTACTTGTAGCCGGCATGAGGGGGAAGCTCGACCTCGGTTCAATTAGCCGCCGTACTTCAGTTATGCTCGGCGACCGCAAGTAGTGGTGATCCAGGCACCTCGTTTCAAACCCTTCCATGGCGGGCTATTACTGATCCACACCCGCCTAGCAACCACTTGAGGCTCATCGCCCGCATCAGCTTTAAATCCCAGGTGTTTTCGAAGACTACGGTCACGTGCGAGGGTATCCGTGATGCCGAAACGGACCAAGACAAACTAAACTCGGAAAAGAAAAAAAATAGAACGGTGTATATGTGCGCCTGCGATGCTAGTATGATAGTACAAAATAAAGGCTCCCGTGCCCAAAGAATACAATGAATAATACATCAACCATGTCCCAACGAACAAAGGCCAACCCGGACCTCTGCCACAACTTCCCCCCAGGACTCTCCCATGCTTCAATCCCACGCAAGAATCGCCGTTTCTTTCCTTAGATTGATTCGGAGATGTTGCGGCTGTTGTTCCACTTGACATGGCCCTCCACGTCCTTGATATTCTCGAGTTTGTCGCCCAGCTTCACTACCGAGAACCGGATCATCCGGGGATCGAGGCCGAGTGTTCTTCGGACAGCTGTCTGCACGGGACCCGATGCATCGAAGCGCATGACGAAGTGATGGCCTTCCGTGTATCTGGCCTGATGTTTCGTGGTAGGGCCGGGAAGCCGGAAGGGACCCCAGTTGGTGTAGCCGCGGATTACGCCGCCTGATCGGAGGACCTGAACGCCGGCATTACGGGCAATGCTATTGAGCTCGTCAGTAATTCCATCAGGTCCGGTATCCATTTAACAATGGCGATGATTGTGGACGTGCAGCGAAGGGAAGCGTCCGATCGACGGGGGACAAGGATAACACGTACTCTCGGACCTCGTTGAGACTGCCCGGACGGACCTGATCCAGGGGGTTAGCACAGCGCATCCATTAACGAGATAAGCACGACAAGAACATACGATAGCAATCAATTCGTACAGCATGGCGGGCGCGAGAGAAAGTGGGGATAGGCAGACAGCGTCGGAGAAGAAGAACGGAGGGAGACGCGGACGAGATTTTCCCGAGCCTCGACGGCTCCTTATCAGGCGGTCTTGGCGCTCGCTATCAGTCGCTTTTTAGCGCCTGCGTCTCTTCCGTCATTTATTCCTCCCTTTCCCTTCAACTACTTAATCTTCCCCCGGTTTCTCTCCCCTCCTCATTCCTTTCCAATTCCTCATCTCTCTCCCCCTGCTCCGTCTCCCGTCTGTCACAATGTCTGCCGTCGCCCGCTCCGTCCGTCCCTTCGCCTCGCGCGCCCTCGCCCAGAAGCTCCCGCTGGCCGCTGCCCGCAGGGTTTCGCCCGCCATGGGTTTCCCGCGGGGAAGTGTCAGGAGCTTCTCGCAGAGCCCTTTCAGTGCGATTCCCCCCAATTTGCCTTCCGAAAGGCCATTGAGGCCCTCGTCGATGGGTTGGAAAGCTAATTGTCTCTTTCTCTTGTTGCAGTGGAGGTGAAGAAGTATACTGAGTCCCACGAATGGATCGAGCTGGCCGACGACGGCAAGAAGGGTGAGCTCCCTCTTTGCTTTCCTTTCTTTCTTCCCCTAGCTCTCTCGCCTTCTTGCCTTGGATCTTTTCTACGTTGAAGAGTACTCGGACTAATTCATCGTTTTTCTTTTGCGCCAACAGCTAAGATCGGTATCACGGAATACGCCGCCAAGTCCCTTGGTGACGTCGTCTTCGTCGAGCTGCCCCAGGCGGAGCTGGAGGTCGGCGCCGGAGAGCCCGTCGGCGCCGTCGAGTCCGTCAAGTCTGCGTCCGACGTCCTCTCCCCCGTTTCGGGCAAGGTTGTGCGGGGCAACGCCATCCTCGAGGACAAGGCCAAGTCCATCAACGAGAGCCCCGAGGGTGATGCCTGGATCGCCGAGATCGAGGTCAACGACGTGGCCGAGCTGGACGGCCTGCTAGATGCCAAGGCCTACAAGGAGTCTCTGGATGAGGAGTAAATGGGGCGAACTTGCACGAGTTGATTGATGTAAAGCGGTGCGTGTGATTTATTATTCATGTCTTGGTTATGCCGGGGTTGTTTCAAAGCCTCCGCGGTTCGTTCTATGAGGAATGGGGTTCTTTATTTCATTTGTTTTATCTATATCTATATCCGTCCGAGGAAAACGTTAGACTTGTGCTAGGCCGTCACTGGCTTGGAGGCTTTCTGTTCAACAGGGAAGGCTTCGACCACTATACAATGATACGATGATTATCTGCTGCCAGAATGTTCACCGTGGACTCGATGATGTAAGGTGGGGATGTGTTACCGGGCGGCTCCAGGGACACCAGATATAGACTTACGACTGGTATTTTGAACGAGATAGATGGAGTTAATATTGCATAGATCCAGCTTCGGATTTGAGATGTACATCGTGCTATAATTTGTTTGTAAAAGACACTTCAACCGGGTCATCCTGATGCGCCCAGATATACATACTCGCTACATTCTATACAGGAGGAATTGACTCGCGACAGATCGGACATTGCAGCCGGAGTCTCATCCAACTCTCCAGGCAGGTGCTGTGGAAGATATGCCGGCAGGGTGTCACCATGTATGCGCGACGACTGAGAATGCTCGTCGCCCCGTCCGTCACGCTACTGCCGCCCGAAGTCCCCGCCAGCACGGGAACCTCGATATCCTGCATGCAGATGGCGCAGTCGAAGATGGCCTTTTTTTTATCCTTAGACCGGTGCTTGTCATCATCTTTGCTATCGCTGATGTCCCTCTCGTCGGCCCGCAGAGCCCCAATAGATAGAACTCCGCCGGACTCCAATTCGCCGGTAGGGTCAACCGCATCTCGCACAACGGGATGGTAATCGTAGGCCGGCGGCGCCCAGCCCCGAGGGACAAAAAAGCGCGGACCTAGAATGTCCTGGCTGGCCAAGACCCAGACTTGTATCCACACCCAGCCAGCTAGCGCAAGCGCGAAGGTTGTATCGGAACGAACGAACAGCACGTTACCGGGGACAGTTAGAAAATACAGGAACGGGAACAGTCGAAGAAAACTCTCGCCGACCACAAAGTCCCATCGGAAAGCCTTCCGACAGTTGCGCATGACATTGCGATAGATCTGCGGGACCCAGAATGAGAGGTAGATGAACCCTAGGGTGCGCGCGTACAACTTTCCAAGTCGGTTCGGCCAAAGGAATGACCAGATAGAGACGAGGAGCATGACGAATAACACGAAATAGAACCGGGCATACATGGCTCCGACATCGCTGCGAGTTTCCCGAGCGGTGGGAGTCGTGCCCCGGGTTGGAGGTGGCTCATCTTCCTCGTCGGGAGGAGGGTCTTGGTCTGGCGTTAGGATGACCGGGGTTGCACCGGTATCCCTGATGCGTGCTGCGGTCGCAGGGGGAGGTAGACTGCCGGGCCGATCGTTCGTCGGAGGGCTTGAGCGGCGTTCTTGCTCTCTTCTTTCCGGAGCCTGGACAGCCCAGATCTCCATCATGAACTTCATTCCGATATAACTGACCGAGAGGAAAGTAAGGAACGACGCGGTAGTCATTACCAAGAACGAAACCGCTGGGTACAGTTCTAGTAGGATGAACACAAGCACAAAGGCGTCGCCAAATGCCATCAGAGCGATAGTATAGAAGCTGATTCGACTCCGAGTAGAAGGCGTAGAAGCTTCCTTCACCTGGCGCAAGAGCAGCGTGATCTGCGCGACGGAAACAGCAGCCATCACGAAGATTATGCGAGCAGAATATTTCCCAAACTCCTCCAGCTTGGGGCCTGAAAGATACAGAGCTTCTGTGGGAGGAAAATCGGGTGTACCCTTGGTCTCTAGGACGTAACCGCAGTCAGGAGAGAATACTAGAGCCGACATGACCATGGGTGGCGGGGACGGTATTGGAGCCCCCATAGGAAATCTGAGTTCCTGCTCTATTTGCTCAATGAGCAATCGGTCGGCAAGATAGTCGTGGACGGCAACTGGGTGTTGCTGCAGATACACGATGTGCTCGCATTTCGGAGCCGGAAATTCTACCTGTTCGGTGCCTACCAGGGACGACCAAGGGAAAAGCGTCCGCGGGCGGTTCTGCTTTTCGGATAGGGTGTCGGAAAGTGATTTGACGAGTAACTGATGCGCAAGGTCGTAAGAGTCTGACGATAGGGTCAAGTGCGGTAACGAGAATACGCCGCCAAACTTCTCGCTGGAGGTACTCAGAAGGATGCCTCCAGTCTCCGGGAAATGCACCCCGAATAAGGATAGGTACCATGTGTTTCCCCAGAAATCACCACTTTCCACCGCTAACGACCCTCGGATTTCTCGAACATGGCCAGAGCGGAGGCGGAGCTCTTCGCCACCTCCTTCCCGGAGATCTAGATAGAAGGTCCCGCTCTGGCCGGTGACATTCTGGCTAAATTCATGCGTAAAATATTCATTTTCCAGGGCGATCGCAGTCGTATTGAGTGGAGGGTGTGGCTTATCCAGCTTCCGACGTACCCAGTCTCCCCGCAGCTTGCCCGTGCAATTGCGATAAACGGGAAGAAGCAACTGCGAGAGATTGAGCGCGGGGGATGCGGTGGGGTCTTGGAGTCCCTTGGGCGGCTCTAACCCGGCGTCGGAAATGGCATTCTGGAGTTGATAACGAGCTCTATCCTGCACATCGCTCAAAAGCCCCCAGGCGTAACTATCGTTCTTCCTCACTCCCGGGAAGGGAAGCCATCGGTCCTCTTGCGGGTTGAAGTCCCCATAGTTGGACTCATTCAGCAAGCGCAGCGCATGGCGTTCCCTGGCGACCTCCCGTTGATGTTCCCGATCCTGCACGATCAACGGAGGGTGCGACTGGGAGCTGAGGAGAAGATAGAATACGACCAGGAGGAAGAAGAAGGAGCCGCGGTGATCCATCAATCAATGATGCCAAGACAATGTAGGCATCGGAATTTGGGGGCCTCCTCAAGAACGACAGAGCTTAGGTTGAGAGTTGCATGGCCGTTAGGAAGGCGCAACTCGAGGGCGGAAATATAGAAGCGACAAGAAAAGAGAGGGAGAGGGAGAAATTTGGTTAAATGAGGAGATGATCGATGGTCGGAAGACCGAGGAAGAGAGAGAGCAAGAGACGGACGGAAAGGCGGAGTCGATGATGCGACGAGTGAGACGGGGTCGAGGCCTCAGGCCAGCCTAGCTTGGCCCGTTTCGCCTCTCCTTTTGTCGATCTGTCGATTTGTCCGCTCGGCTCTCCTTCTGCGCTCCTCCATTCCTGGCTCCGCCCTGTCACATACCGAATTCCAAATCCCTTCCAGCGGCGCAGGCGCCCATTACCATCCCGTCACGCGCCTCCAATGGCGTCAAATCTTCCCATTCCTCTGCCTCCGCGCACTCCTACTCCGCCTCTCGATGACCCTCCCAGCGCCCCCAACCATGGATCCAATCCAGGGACTCTTGACCAGGACTCGTTGTCGCCGTTAGTAGACACGTTTGCCCAATCGCGCAGTGGTCTGGATCACGAAGATCGGAAACATTTGAGTCCCACGCGAGCAACCTTCAATCTCAATCCATCCGACTCTTCGGTGCAGAATGGCCAGAGCGACCCTGACCCATCCGGGCCATTCAACTTCAAGACTGCAACAATGGCGAAGAGCCCGGTTGTCAAATCTGTAAGTTGGCGTTGAACCTCTCATTCCGTCTCCTTCGCGATGCTGTGGAATTATTCAAGGGATCTGATGCTGATTATCCGAAAATAGAATATTGGCCAGCGTCGCGGACACAAGTACAAGCACAGTAGCATTTCGCATCAGATATTCTTAGAACCTCCCCCTCGAGCGCCCCTAGCGCTGCCAAACTCGCTACCCATTCCCACCTTCAAGGAGTGCCGTGCTAGTATGTCCAAGGATCAGAAGACGCGGTTCTGGTGGAGTGTATGCCACATGTTCGTTGCTGCGTATACTCTCTGGAGCGCACACGGATCATTGGCAATGACGGCTTTGTCCCATTTGATACTATTCGACTCGCTGGGTGCAATGCTTTGCGTGGCGGTGGACGTCCTGAGCAACTTTGAAGTATGGAAGCGATCTAGCATCCGGCATCCCTTTGGCTTGGAACGGGCGGAGGTACTTGCAGGGTTTGCCATGTGTGTGCTCCTGCTCTTCATGGGGATGGATCTCATTTCCCATAATTTGCAACACTTTCTCGAATCATCCGGTCATGAACCTCACCATTCCCATCCCCACGATCGTGTTACCGTGGGCAGCGTGGACGTCACTGCCGTGCTTGCCATCTCCTCTACTTTGGTCTCCGCTATCGGATTGAAAAACCATGGTCGGATAGGGAAAGCGATGCGATTTGGATACATTGATTCCCTACCCTCGGTTCTCAGTAACCCGTCCCATTTCCTGACACTATCATGCTCCACGCTTTTGTTGCTACTTCCTTTGGTATCCATTCGGTTGTACAACTGGCTCGACGTGCTGCTGTCCGTGACGATCTCCATCTCAATGTGCGTTATTGGCCTGCGCTTAGTAAAGACACTTGGATCGATGCTTCTGATGTCTTATTCTGGCCAAGGAGTCACTGATGTCATCCGAGATATTGAGGCGGACCCCTGCGTATTCGGGGTCGACGACGCACGATTCTGGCAGGTTCATTACGGTCTCTGCATGGCGAACTTGAAACTCCGAGTTTCCGGCACCGAGGAAAACCTTACGCGTCTCCGAGAGCGCATCTCCAGCTTGATCAGGAATCGGTTAGGCGGAGGGTATGGGTCTGGTGGTCAAAGATGGGAAGTGTCCCTGCAATTTACGATAGAAAGGGCATGATTGACATGACAATCAGCTGGAAATGCTGACATGACGCGATTCATATCTGTACATGACTTGGGCTAAACATCTGCTTTGCATTCTTCCAATACATATGATTTACCGTGACCTCCCAATTGTATCCGAAGGCCAGTCTCCTCATCCATCTGCATCTGAATGTTCATTTTCTGAGGCCTTCTTGTCCTGAGTGTCTCCCTCCTTCCCTTCACTGGCGGCCCTTCCTCTCACTCTAGGCCTTTTCTTCTCTCACTGTAGCCCCCCCGACATACTACCATCAGATAATCAGTCTGACGAAATGGTCTCCTTCTTTGACCTCCCCCTCCCCATTCGGGAGCAAATCTACCGCTTCGTCCTCGTGGTGGCGCGCATCTTCGTCCGCCCCTTCATCTCAATGGGCTATCTCGTTGACCTCAATCGCGCCGAAAACTACGGCATCCCCACCCTCTCTCTGCTCTCCGTCTGCAAGCAAATCCACCAAGAAGCAACCCCCATCTACCTCCGCGAAAACACCTTCTCCATCGTACATATTGACCTCCTCGCCGCCGCCTGTCGAGAGTTGCCTCGAATTGCCCAGAATTTGAAAGCCATCCGCCACGTCGAACTGGTCTTCGACTGCCGCGACTACATTTACCTCGCGCAGTTCGTGTCCGAGCAACTCCCCACCGTCTCGGAGGTCATCGACGCCGAAGCCACCAGCTACCAGAAAGTCGCGGTGCTCCGCGCCCTGGCGGACATGCATCTCGACTTCCCCCAGTCGGGACTCCGGCGCTCGCTCTCTAGTAGCACCATCTCGATGGAAACCGCTCCGTCGGGGTCGCATGATCGCCACGTTGAAAATATGAAAGAGTATCTATGGGGCCGGACGCTGACTTTCGTTCGGAAGACCTTCCGTCTAGCCACGCTGGAGGTGGATCTTCGACATTGTACGTGTGTCGAGGGGTGTTGTCGCCTGGCGGACGAGGTGCTGCGCTGGGGTTGGTTCCGTGTGTGGGTGAATGGCATGCCGGCGCAGGTTCAGGTGAGGGGGGCCTCGAGGGATGAAAAGAAGGTGATTGCGAAGATCATCGATGAGCAGAGGTTTCATGGGGAGTTGCGGCGGGAGGATGTTTACAATGAAGGGAGGGTGTTAGATAGGAGAGATTTGGATGGGTATGCGAGTGTGATGAAGGAGGTTTATGAGAAAGTGAAGCCTCTTTGTGAAGGCTAGTTCTTTTGTATCAGATAGATGGAGTTAGCTGCTTGGTTCCAGATATGGTATACCCGAGCCAGATGGAAGTGAAGTGGAGGAAAATCAATCAAGTTGCCATTGAAAACGCAGGAAAAAAAAAAGCAAAGAGAAGCATAATCTAAGCGCCATGCTCTCAGACATAACGGGGTCTCATGCCCGGCCAAATCTCTCTCCTCTCACAAAGTCGAGCATAAAAAAAAAGAGCCCGTCGAATTTTGGTACAAGTAATTGGTATAGCTGGGCTCCCTTTTTTCCCTTATGTCTCCGGTATCACACACCCAGCACGCAATATAGAAACAAAATCTCCAAATCGATTCGCTCTTCTCTTTCTACCCCAGTTCACAAACACATGTACATCTCATCTCGTTCACGACGTCGCGGCAAGGGTGCCCGTCTCTTCGACCTTCTCGTCTCTTCTCCGGCGCTTCTCGAGGATGGCCTCCCGGCGCTGTGCGAGGATCTTCAGCTGTCGGCTCTCGACGCCCTGCAGCCAGTATCCGAAGCTGCCGCCGACGCCGGCGAACAGGGGGTACACCCAGAGGGATTCCTTAGCGAGGATGGGACGCATTTCGATTCCGAGTTGCCAGAGACGGACGGCGATGCCTAGTGAGGGGTACATATTAGACAGGAGTTCAACAGATGTTTGTTTTGTTACCTTGCTCAATCGGAGAAGCGTGACTAGGCAAGAATTGAGAATCCACGGAATTGCATCGACATACCGAAGCCGCCCCAGAAGAGGACTTTGTGGACCATGATGGCGGACGGGGAAAACGGCGAGAAAGATGCCAAGGACAGACAGGGGATTCTCAAGATGGTTGGGAGAATCCGGATGGCAGCTCAGGCCAGCGACGTAGCACAATTGCAGGGAGAAAGCCGGGACTGGTCGGACGGTTGGCGGAGCAGGTCGAGAAACATGAGGTCTCGCAGTCTCGCAGCACGGCGAATCACGGGGCGGCAGTTCCCAAGCGGTGCCGCCTTCGGATTATTGTTCTGCCGAGCCCAGGGTTTCTGCCGTCCTGCGGTTCCGGCGAAATGCGACCAAGCGTGTTTTGTTCCCTCCGCGTCCCTCTCCCAGGAACTTGTCACTGGCTTCGGACCTGGTCTGGCTTGGTCTTCACTATGGCGGAGTCGGCCGAAGCGCCACATGTGCAGGTTGCCGGCGTCAAACGGCCGTCCGTCGACCTGGATGGTTTGCAGCGGAAGAAGTTTAAGACGGAGGAGCTGCCGCTGTCCGCGGCGCAACACGCAGCCATTGACCACCTGTTGCACGCTTTCAAGAAGAAAGGTGGCTTCGATGCGATTCGAAAGAAAGTGTGGGCGGAATTCGAAGAAGGGGTACGTTCTACCTTCCTTACCACTATTCCTGTGATGGTGTTTTTTTTTTTTTTGTCTTTCTCAATCGTACATCGTGATCTACGATCTTGGCGCTAATGCCCTTCGCTTCTAGGAGGGTAAAGCGGAATTTACTAAATTACTGGTCGAACTAGCAGAATCTGAGATCGATCGCGAACCCGAGCTTCTTTCTCGTGAACGTGGAAAAGCGGCGACCCTGATCGAGGGCGCTGTGGATCGCAGCGATGTCTACAAGTCCGTCGAGGGATCCCTTGATGCGCTGGCCTCCAATCACCTTCCCACCATTCTAGATTCCGTGCGCGACATCCGTCGTCAAGAAATCGGCGACGAGGCTGCCGCTCAAGAGGAACGCGCCGGAAACAAGACGGACGAGGATTATGCCATTCACGTGAAAGCGAAACGAGACGAGCGCGAAAAGGAGTGGCAGGAGCACTTGCGCAAACAAAAAGAGATCGAAGAAGAGGAGGCGCGGCGCAAGGAGGAGGAAGAGCGGAAGCAACGAGAAATCAAGCGCCAAAAGGAAGAAGAAGAGCGAGCCCGCCGAAGAGAGCGCGATGAACAGCGCCGCGCCGAGCAGCGGCTGCTGGATGAGCAGCGGGAGAAAGAACGTCAGGAACGATATGAGCGTCGGCGACGGGAAGACCGCGATAGATACCGTGACTATGACCGATATCGCGATAGTGACCGCAGTCGCACGCGAGACCGAGATTCAGACCGAGACCGAGACCGCTATCGTCATCGCGATCGATCCCCCGGGTACCGTTCTGACCGCGCCCTCTCCCCTCGCTATCGCGACTCTCGCAAAGACACCTCTGCGACTTCCAAGGAACCCACCCCGGCCCCGGCCGCCCCGGCCGTCGCTGCTGCGCCTGCCCCGCCTGTGGATGAGAAATCTTTGGAGGAAGCGGCTCTGGAGCTCCTTCTAAGGGAGGGCGAGGAACTTGCGGCCAAGGCCCGGCAGAAACCCGAGTTTGACTTCGAGGAAGCCGAGGCCATCGAGAACGGACTCAAGCCGCCCTCCTCGACCCGACCAAAAATTTCTTCTGACACCAAGAACCCCATACCCTCGGCGAAGGACGAAACCCCGGCAGGCGAGTCGAGTACACATAACAAACGCAGCTCGGTGCCAGAAGAGCGCCCACAAGCCACGCGCAAACGAGACGAAAGTCGGAGCGACTCGAGGCGGAGGCATACATCTCGGTTCGACGAGGGCCGCCGGGACTCGCGGGACACTTCCGATCGACCACGAGACCGCGACTCCGACGACAGACTGGCGATTCGCGATTTTCGAGGTGGATACGGCGATCGAAGCTATCGACCTACTCGGCGGAGTCGAAGCAGATCTACTACGCGAGGCTATGATCAGGACAAACGGCGGGATTCGGAGCGCATTCGCGATGACCGGGATCGAAGGTACGACAGTCACCGAGATCGCAGTCGAGACCGCGATAGGGACAGGGAGCGGAGGGACAGAGAACGAGACCGGGATAGGGATAGAGATCGGGACCGGTATCGCGATGATTACCGTCGGCGCCGCAGCGACTATGCGCGCTCTCGCTCTCGCCCTCGATATAGGTCACGCACACGCTCCCGCTCCACTCAACGCGATCGCGAACGGCCCAGAGAGAGGGAACGTGACAGAGATCGAGACACCCGGGACACGAGGGATAGGGAGAGAGACCGGGATCGGGACATCCGAGAAGCAAGAGACACCAGAGACAGGGAACGTGACAGAGATCGGGACACAAGGGATTCCCGGGACACGAGGGAAACAAGAGATAGGGAGAGAGACAGGGATCGACACCGTGATCAAGATACTTCGTCACGGCCTTCCCCTACACTACGACAGAGATCACGCTCACGCCGTCGGTCACGATCCCGCAGGCGATCCCCCAGACGATCCCCCAGCACCCTCGACATCGACCGCTACGTGCCCCCGACTAGCAACCGCAGCCGGTCTCCCCGTCGTCGTGTGCGATCCCCCGAGCGCATAGAGCGAGAACGCGAGGAGCGGCCGCGCTTCGGGGAAGCCGATCGATACATCCCCGGCGGAGAGCGAGATCGGGAACCAGAGACCAAGGAAGCGGAGCGTCATCGCGACGGAGACGATCGACGACCGCGCAGAAGAAGTCCCAGTCGACGGAGTCGCAGCCGGTAAACGGGCACCAACAGGACTTCTCGATGCAATCAATTCAGTCGACATGTCTGTACTTTATTAAGGGATGTACACTAATTAGCGACATGGCATTACCGGGATTAGAGTTGGGATATGTATTATAGGGAAGTATCAAATTTAATTCTCATGATGAATTGTGTTCAGCTTCACTTTCTGCTGCTTATGGGTACGTATGAGGGGAGCCAACAAGAAAGGAAGAAGAAAAAAAAGAAAAGGCACGAGATGCTCCCAGTCCCATATAACAATGACAGCAACATGCCCTCAACAGACAACGCTATATCAATCACAATTCTTCAGCGCCAGCATTTCTACGGCTTCCTGGTATCCTTCATTCTCATCATGGCGCTTATAGAAATACGCGTTGGAACCGGACCCCGTGGGGCGCAAGTCCGGCGATAATCGGTCGAGGATCGTGCGCTCCAGGATCTTGATCGACGTCTCGTTGGAGCCGAGCTTATTCCAGACAGAGATCAGATGCGAGTTGAACCGCACGGAGGAAGACACGCCGAGGACATGGTCATGTTCTGCACAACATTAGCCAATCAATACTTCTCTCATTCGGACCATACTACAATACAGCTTCTCACTTACCTTTCTCCAGCACGGCCTGGAACTCATTCGCCATGCACAGGATCGCAATCTCATGGAAGAAGGCCTGCGCCTTGCTCTTGGGCACGCGGAACCGCCAACACCCGCCGTTCAGGTTCTCGGGGTCTTCCCAGACGGGGCGCACGCCTTTGCGGAAGATGTGCACGGTGTCGCGCAGGCGCACCTTGTGCCAGGGGTAGTTGTTGTAGACGCGGTAGAAGGTCGCGATGTCGGCGACGTCCTCGTGCAGCACGTACAGCCGGTCGTCGTAGTCGCCGGGCGGGTCGCAGTGCTTGTCGTACCACACCGTCCAGTGGTACTGGAAGGGCAGAGGCCGTAGCTTGCCGAAGATGTTCTGGTGCAGGGACTTGCGCGTGATGGGTGTCGTGGTGGTGGATTCGTCGGGGCTGGTGATCTCGTCGGCGACAGGGGTGACGTCGGTGATGTGGAGTTTGGGGAGAGGCATTTTTTGGGCGGGCAATTTGTTGGATTTGGTTTAAAGAGCTGGGATTGTAGCTGCGAAGAGGCCTGGTTCTTCGATGCTCATGCCAGTTGACTATAGGATGGTTGGGGATTCAGGAGGTGCAAGAGGGTCAGACAGATGGGATATATAGTCTGCGCTAGACTGGGGTATATAAAGGCTATCCTGAAATGAGAGCCTGTGAATCGAGTCAGTACCAAGTCATTTTATATACGAACTAAATGAATAAGGCGCGACAAAGAGTGAAAGAGAGGAAGACAGTGACAGACATGGAGCCGCCAAGTATGAAGGAAGTATAAGAAGAAGCCAACAATCAGGCCATACAATCAAGCACGCCCGTCAATGGAGCGACAAAGAAACAATGACACTGTGACTGAATGGCGGATTCACCGACCTGGGGACTCGAGAAGGCTAATTGACAATTGATCAATGCACCAGGATCCAGAGGGCCTCGATATGTCTCTCCTTTTAAATATCGCCGTCAGACTCGGCGGGGCACGGAGCAATCAACTACAGACCAGCTACTTAATATCTGTAACATACGGGATAGTTATCATTATAATAATTAATCAATAATGTCATCTGCGTGATTCGAGATTGTCACTCTCCGATTCCGTTCCTCCCTCTCATCCTATCCCATCCACCTGCGACCCCCAAAACCAAAAAAACCCCCGAATCCACTGCGATCTCCACCAACCAACCAAACCCCCATCCAAGCCCAGCAAATCCCCTCCTGCTGCACGACCTTTCACCTTTCTCGCCCTCCACCCCTCCTCACCTCCTTGTTCTCCGGCTCGCGCTCTTTTCATTGGCGAACCCAGCCATGGCCGATACTCCCCGTAAGCGCCCGCAATGCGACGCTCAGCGCCAATCATCCTCCACCTCGCTTGCCCATCGAACTCGCGCACCGCCTGCGACGCACGCCCGGCGCCAAACCTCGCCCTCGTCTGGCCCCCGCGACGCCTCCGCACCCGCCGTCAGCGCCAATGCACCGCCGATTCACGGCGCTAACCACGAGGACGACGAGGACGACGAGGATTACACCTCCTCGTCCGGAAGCGACAGCGACAGCGACGGCGACGGCGACGGCGACGGAGATGCAGGAAGTGACGACGAACACGCCCGGCGGCTAGAAGACGGGGGCGGCAATGCTGCTGCTGCAGTGCCGCATATCTCGGGGCGCGCGAAACCGCGGATTCACCGGGTCCAAGGGGACGCGGGGCTCATGGCGCGCTTGTCGGCATTTTTGCCGCAGATGAAGACCGCCAACGAGGATTTGCAGCGCGAGATTGACGCCGGCCGGGGCATGGAGTGGAGGCTGGACGAGGCGGATGAGAACGCCGAGGGCCGGTATATTGAGATGGTATGTAATGTCTTTTGGCTCCTGATTTTGTCTGGATGCATGAAAAATAATGAATGCTAACCGTTGGGGTTTACTGGCTGTAGAATCTCGGTCTAGGGGTTTTGGAAGAGCAGCATTCCGACGACGAGGGCAAGGGCGAAAAGTCCGAAGAGCCCAAGGACTCGGAGACACGCTCGAAATCGGAAACCGACTCGAATGTCATGGATACGTTAATGGGTAACGACGACTCGCCCTCGTCGAAGAAACCGACGATTCAGGAACTATAATTATAATGTCCGTCTGTCGAGTTGGTTATATTAATTGCATGGAACGGCGCTCATTGGTTTGCTTTTATCTACTTGGTGCACGCAGTGCCCTCTCAAAAAAGTTCTCTTTCTATTATGTCCTCGTCTGCATCGTTTCTTTTTTGCAGCAGTCTCCAAGACATCGATCACATTGAACCCATACCATACACGCAACAGACCAAACAAGAACAAAGTCTATTACACAACAAGAAAAGTGGGGGGGGGGGGGAAGAAAGGTGCAAACGTGCGCATGGTCTAGCCTATTTGCATGAAAAGAAATGGCCAGATGGGGAAGACCATCTGGATGTAATTAAATAGCTATACATCACCGTGTCACCGGGTCTCATTCACCCGCCTTAAGAGATCTCCTTCACACGACAGGTCCAGCCGGATTCTTGGTTCAACAAGGGAAGACTGTGGCAATCTGTCAGTATGCAAGAGATGAATGGCGTCGGATTCAACGGAGTCTTACCTGGCTCCCAAACACCAACCCAGTTCGTTGTTCTTGATCTTCTTGGCGATCTTGACCTCGCGCGACAGGGGCATTTCATATCCAGTATGGAGTAAGCTCAGCATGAAGTTCAGGTCCAAACAATACTCCTGCCGTTTTCTTAGCTCTGTCAAGGCTTCAGGAATGCCTTCGAAGATCTTCCATTCCGCCTCGCCGCCACAAACGGTGGAGGTGAGCTGATGCAGCTCTTCCAAAGTGAACGAGTCGGGCATTCCCAGAGGCTTGGTGCGGTCAAAGAAGTAGGAGAAAATGTATACATCTTCCCTGGCAAAGGTCTTCGCGAGCGATGGCTGATGAACGCCGTTGAAGGAGCAAGGAGCCAGCTTGCACTCGGCGTCTTTCTTGAGTAGCCTCTCGGTCAACCCGCGACACTGTGCAGCCGAGGACACGCCTGCCTTAGGGCCCATCATCTTGACGGTCACCTTCTCTCCGAGAGGGTGCTCGCTGGAAAAGGTTAACTTCACCTCTTTTTCCATGCCAGGGCCGATACAGGGGTTAGCGATGGGCTGATTCATCCAGGTCAGGTCGTTGGGGTTGGCGGCCAGCATCGACTCGATAATGGACTTGTGAACAGACTCGCGGGCGGCCATAAGACCATATCCGAGATGAGAGTGCTGGTAAAGTTCGAAGTGTCGCCCACCGAACTGAAGGTCATACTTGTGATCACCCTCAGCCAGATGCTCCGGCATACCACCAGACTGACTCTTCTCGAATGTGGGCTGGAAGACGATCTGAGTGGATCCACCACCCAGGTCAAAGGTGGCAGCGGTAGGAGTCTCGTCGGGACCGCCAATCTTGCCAAGAAGGTAGTTGGTGGTGATCCAGGCGTAGACGCCTTCGTCAGTGCCATCCATGATTTCAACGCCTCCCTTCTCCCGGGAAACGACGGGGAAGGGGTAGACGGTCTCCAAACGAGTCCGGACTGCTTCAAGGATATTCTGGCTCATCTCTTGTCCCAGCATTCGAAGTCCGGCAGTGGCCTTTACGGCAATCGGGGAGCAGGGCTTGTATTCATCAGGAACGGTTCTCATGGCCACCTGCAAGAGAGGATCGAGACTCTTGGCCGCTCCTTCGGCATCTTGCCCGTAGGAGCTCAAGCCAGAACTACCGCCCCCGGGTCTCGGTCCTATCTGCTCGAAATCTTC
Source organism: Aspergillus bridgeri (assembly GCA_027569665.1). NCBI lineage: Eukaryota > Fungi > Ascomycota > Eurotiomycetes > Eurotiales > Aspergillaceae > Aspergillus > Aspergillus bridgeri. The sequence continues at coordinate 39,942 of JAPDKQ010000107.1, read as the reverse complement.
GTGCTCGAGTTCGGGGGTAGGGCCGCAGTTGTTGAATCGGTAGACGTGGATGCGGGAACCTTGGCTTCCGGCATCGATCATGAGCGCATACTGAATCAGAGGCTTCGAAGAGTCGTAGGGCTTAGAGCATTTTTCCGTCGCTCCTGCGGCGCCGTTCGATGGTTTTTCTGCCATCCCTCGGTTGTTAGCATATCTGGGTTTCACCAACCCGGGGAGAAACCCCTACTCACCATGGGGAAGACTGGTCGCTACAGGTCTCGAGGGCGAGAGCCATAGGATCATCAATAGCAGGGCGCCAATAATGGCTCCTGTCTTCAGGTACCGAGATCTCTGGGTTTGAGCCATGGTCACTTTGATCGGGCTTTGCGGCCGCTCGTGGGGCAAACTGTATATCGGCGAGATTGCAGGTTGGGGGGCTCGCGATGCAGGGCGCCTACTTGCGCTAGGACTGGGGCTTGGATATGAATGAGTGTCTTGAAGAAGTCGGCCGTCAACACCAGTCGACATGCGAGCCAGACCAAGGGAAGGACAATTTGGCGTTTCGACCGGAGAAACGCCCTGTGGGGGAAGTGTTTAACTTTTTCTAGTGGGCAATGGGTCTGGCTGAGAAAGCACAGGGAGAGAAAAAGAAGAGTCAATTAACGATCGACGACAAACGGAGTCATGGATCCTTCAGGAGCCTCCCAGGCCAAGCAAAGGAACGGAAGCGCGACGAAGAGACGGGGGGGGAGTTGTCGGGATTCAGGAGAGAGAGCGGCGAGCGTGGCTGGAAGCCAGTCTGGAAGTCTGGATCCGCGTGGTGCAGACACCGCCTGCGGCTGTTTGCGTCCACCTCGGGCCCGTCTGTGCTCGCAACTTGCTGCTGGATAGCATCATCTTAAAGATTGCAGCCTTGCAATCTGCACCCTGCATTGCCATTCATTCCGTCTGAGCCTCTCAAATCCATCGCGTCGTTCCCTTGATTCGCCTCTCCCCTCTCATATACGTAGCCTCCAGGGCAGGTTCCCTCCCACCTCCATTATGAAGCACATACGTCACCTCATCTCGACGACGCAGGCTCTCCGGCACATTTTTGTTACTCCGCTTCAAGTCTCGCGATTGCAGTCTCTCCGTCATGTTTCGGCGCCTCCTCTGAGCCAAGCTCGACTCTACCACGCAACCCCTCCATCGCTAGCAGTTGCCCGGTCGCGACCCTCGACGGCCGATCCAGGAAGCCAGCTGAAGGACGAGGACATCCGAGCCGACATTATTCAAGTTGTGAATGAACAAGGCAGCTTGGATCCTCCCGCCCGGCTTCGCGATGTGCTCAAATCGTTCGATCGCAGAGAGCATTATCTCATCCAGGTGTCTCCTACGCTGCGGGACCGACCGACCGTCTGCAAGATCGTGAGTCGAGTTGCCATGCGGGAACAAGAACGAGCGAAGGCGAAAGCCGTACAGGCCACCAAGGTGTCGAGCAAGCAGATTGAGTTGAACTGGGCTATTAATGCGCACGATCTGGCGCATCGGCTGAAGCAGTTGACGACGTTTTTGGACAAGGGCCGGAAGGTGGAGATTATTCTAACGCGGAAAAAAGGCAAGAGGCATCCCACCGTGGAGGAGATCAAGCATCTCATGGATAGTGTGATTGGGACCGTCAAGGAGGCAAATGCCTTGCAAGTCAAGCCGATGGAGGGCGAACCGGGAAAACACGTTGTTCTCGTGGTGAAGAAGAGCGAAAAAGAGACTTCGGGGTGAAGTGTGGATATTTTTGGAAGGAAAGAAAGGCAGATAACAACCTAAACAATGTATAGTAGTATCAGAAGCCGTATAAATAGCTCATACTCATACTCATACTCCCGTCAGTATACCTAGCTGTATGGGATGTGGACTTCCGGAGGGTGCCGAGCGTTGAACCGCCCACCACTACATCTGGGTATCATAATTGTAGAGGAGTACATTGTGCAATATTCTACAAAAATCATATAGTATTCTCTTCATTATACTCCATGGTTACAGGTACAGTTTACCTACAGGTAACTACGGACTGCCTAAGGCTCCGCAACGCCCACCTGATTGGAACGCTGACTAAGCGCCTCCCCTAAATTTTTCGGCCTCGCGACCTCCTCGAACCTCCGCCTTCTTTTCCACTCCATCGCGTTTCCTTTGGTTGTTCCCGTCGTCTGTCTTTCCATTGCAGGGCAGTCAATATGTCGAGCATCTCCCGATCCGCCAACCTTCTTCTGCGCTCCAGCAGGGCCTCCTTGCTGCGCCCTCGTGGTGTGAACCCGGTTCAGCATGTTTTCCTGAAAGACAGGCTGGCGGCCCGTGGCATGGCTTCTGCTTTCGAGCGTTCCAAGCCTCACGTCAACATCGGTAGGCATCTGGTTCTCCATGTTACTATCTCAATTCAAATCGCTAAATGTTTGTTCTATAGGCACCATTGGTCACGTCGATCACGGCAAGGTAAGGAACTGTGTTTCCTGCTGCAATTCCCCGAAATGATCCGAAATCCTCTTCCTAACACATTTCACCTTTCCAATTCAGACCACCTTGACTGCCGCCATCACCAAGCACCAGGCCTCCAAGGGTCTTGCTACTTTCCACGAGTATGGTGCCATTGACAAGGCTCCTGAGGAGCGTAAGCGTGGTATTACCATCTCGTCCGCTCACATCGAGTTCGCGACCCAAGACCGTCACTACGCCCACGTCGACTGCCCCGGTCACGCCGATTACATTAAGAACATGATCACTGGTGCTGCTAACATGGACGGTGCCATTGTTGTCGTTGCCGCCTCTGACGGTCAGATGTACGTTTCGAGATTCCCGAATCCTTGCGGAAACGGCAAAGACAAAACTCATGCTGACGCTCATTCAAAACAGGCCCCAGACCCGTGAGCATTTGCTGCTTGCCCGCCAGGTCGGTGTCCAGAAGATTGTCGTCTTCGTCAACAAGGTCGATGCCGTCGAGGACCCCGAGATGTTGGAGCTCGTCGAGCTGGAAATGCGCGAGCTCCTCACCACCTACGGTTTCGAGGGTGAAGAGACCCCCATCATCTTCGGCTCTGCCCTGTGTGCTTTGGAGGACCGCCGTCCTGACATCGGTACTGAGCGTATCGACTCCCTTCTTGAGGCCGTCGACACCTGGATCCCTACCCCCCAGCGTGACCTTGACAAGCCTTTCCTCATGTCCGTCGAGGAGGTCTTCTCCATCCCCGGTCGTGGTACCGTCGTGTCGGGCCGTGTCGAGCGTGGTGTCCTGAAGAAGGATAGCGAGGTCGAGATTGTCGGAAACACCAAGGATGCCAAGAAGACCAAGGTCACCGACATTGAGACCTTCCACAAGTCCTGCGACGAGTCCCGTGCCGGTGACAACTCCGGTCTTCTGCTCCGTGGTATCCGCCGTGAGGATGTCAAGCGTGGAATGGTCGTCGCCCAGCCTGGCTCCACCAAGGCTCACGACAAGTTCCTCGTGTCCATGTACGTCCTGACCGAGGCCGAGGGTGGCCGTAAGCACGGATTCGGTAGCAACTACCGCCCCCAGATCTACATCCGCACTTCTGGTAAGTCCCCTGCTTCTTGCGTGTTTCGACCGTATCGGTGTAGTGGATCGTTGTTTAACTCTCCATTCTAGATCAAGCCGCCGATCTCACCTTCCCCGGCGAGGATCAGTCCCGTCGTGTGATGCCCGGTGACAACGTCGAGATGGTCCTCTCGACCCTCCGCCCCGTTGCTGCCGAGGCTGGCCAGCGTTTCAACATCCGTGAGGGTGGTCGCACTGTTGCCACTGGTCTGGTCACTCGTGTGCTTTAAATTTCCACCCTTCCTTCGGGTTGGACGGGCTAGTTGGCTGCTATGTAATATGGAACAAAAACAGGCTATTTCTTTCTGGGTCTCTAATTTTGCAGCGCGGGAATGAGCGAGGGCATCCGGGAAATGTTGATACACCATGTGGACTACACCGGAGTTCTTTGAGTGATGCCGATCTATGTATTTTATTAAAAACATGTAGAATTTTCTTTTCCCTTTTTTGTTATATCTCCCCTCTTCTATGTCAGCTCTATCGTTGAATACGAATCAAATGATTTTTCCATCTGGTAGAATTTGTGGTTGCGGGTAATGGTCATGTATCCTTGCACAGCATTGATGTTACAGTAGAGAGGAAAACGAATGAACGAACAGAGCCAATTAACCAACCCATCATCGACCAGGAAGAAAAAACAATCAATCCAACAAACAACAAATGAAGAAGATAAAAAACAAAAAAGGAATTGGGATGGAGAGGCGGGGAATCGAACCCCGGACCTTTCGCATGCTAAGCGAACGTTATACCACTAAACCACATCCCCAATTGCTTGAAGGAAGTGTTTCTTAAGGGATCTATGTCCAGTCACGCAGTTAGCGGTGTCTTGCTCCGTATAGATTTTTGTAGAAGGAAAGATTTACGTAGAAACTGTGTATAGTAGGTTATATTGGATTAGTTCTGATCGTCTTATTCGGGAATTCCAATCATTGTATAAAAAACTATGGTGTCCAGGACAGCATAGTTTGTAGTACGTACCTATAAATTCTAGTATGATGGCCTTGACAACGAGGGGATAGCATTCATCGGCAAGCTCCATCAAGTTATGGTGTTCTACCTGATCTGTTCTATACTCTGGAGTGAATTATTTAAATTGTGGTGGAGCTTGCTGGTATGGCTGCTTACGTGGCTGGCCACATTGTGTATTTAAATGAGCTTGCTCTACCTACACCTACCAGAATACAACAAGCATTTTCACCGATTCAAGCTATCCCGACGAGCAGGGCTTGCCATCCACCAAACACGTTCCTTGAAATTTGAAGAACTCACCCCAGAGTAACCCGGTAGCACACCATACTAACTTCTCACGATCATGGATTCTCCGGTCTCGACAGCCACTCACGGTATGTCCGTAAATGTCTATGGGCGTGGTGACGCCGCTCTTGGCGACAGTCCACCTCATCTAGGGATCGCAGTATATGAGATCGGCTCGCAGATCTGCGAAATGCATCACATTCGTAACCAGAACGGCACTGAATTCATCTACGACCCGCGAACACAGCCCCTTGAAGAAGATCCGGTGATGAGAGGCCGTTGTGAGATTGCCGCCTTCCCCGACGATTAAAAGGAACGCGTGATCCGCTCACTTGCGGCTTTTGGCAACGATTCATCGAATATTCCCGAGCTTAGCGTTGGCAACTGTCAGGACTGGGTGGTTGCGGCGGCTTTGACACTTGAACAAGCCGGCCTCTTGAAACAAGGCGAAGGGGCTTTCTGGAAAAGTATGATGAACCGTAGTGCCGACGAAATACGAGACAGTTGTCTTCGGACGGGGAGAAAATGGATAGTTGGCCGCGAGACGGCATTCGAAGATGAGCATGATGCACGATTCAACGACAAGTCCACGGTACAGGTTGGGAAACTGACGCAAAACCCTATGTTCCAAACATGAATGCAGTCGTTGCTGGGTAATCGCCCCCAGGGCGAGGAGTCCAAATCCCAGGAACCTCCGGGGCGCCCGTTCTATATCTCGAGCCCCTTCTTTAGCTGTACGAATCCGGATGCTTGAGACGATGTGAAACCTCACGTGGCGTTCCTCGAAGGTGGAAATGAGCCAGTGAAAGTAAGACTTAAGACCCTAGGATCTATATGGATTAGATTGATTTAAATGAACCAAATTAACAGGGTGCCCCATCAAACCGCTATCTTTAAATACATAAACTGTAATATCAAGAAGGAGAATTTCAAGTCGCATGACCGGTGTCATTCTCATCTTCTATAGTCCGTTCATATAATGTCTGCCTGATAAAGGTGGCACCAACACCTTGCCTGATCTGGTCACGAGGACGCTAGGCCTGAACGGGACACACGGGGGGCCTGGACGCTCAGGCGACGAGGCGTGCCCCCGACAACGATCTTCCTGTCTGGCCACACGATCGCTTCTGACCTCGGGCCCATGAACTGCTCCGTCTTGTGATTCTCGCCTCGTTCCCTCGTTCTTCGGCTTACCGCGTGCATCGCATCTCGCCTGTTTCCCTTGCGTTCGCTTCTGGCCTGCCCCGTCCCTTCTTCGCCACCACTTCCGCACCCTGACGTTATCCCTAATCAATAATCAACCCCCCCCCCCATAATATCCGCTGCGGACAGTGCTCCTATCCTAGCGACCCACGATACTAGCACATCGAGTGTTCGCAACGAGACGCATTCTCAACGCTCGATTCTTGCGACTGGGTAGGAGTCCAACGGCTAACTTGCCAACATGGCGACCAATGGCCACTTCGCCGCCATAGGTGTCGAGAGTAGTGATAAGACTGCCTACGAACATGGCGTGCAAGTGATTGACGAGAATAAGGAATTCAAGTAAGACTTTCCTTCATCGTTCCAATTCTATGTGTGCTCGCTGTGTTCCTTGTTTGAGAAGTCGCCTCGGCATCGCCATGATGCGACTCGGGTTCTGGTAATTTCCAGGGGCTCTCTTGACTAGAGCTAATACATGCACTGTCCAGCCCGAACTTGTCCCAGTACTTGGGCGTCGAGAATGTCACCCCCGCCGGATTCAACTATCATCTTATCTCCGTCTTCGGCTCGCAGTCGACCGGTAAATCAACTCTGCTCAACCATCTCTTCGGCACCCATTTCTCGGTCATGTCCGAATTGGAGAGACGACAGACCACCAAGGGTATCTGGATGTCCAAGAACAAGAACGAGGAATCTTCGATGGCAGATAATATCCTGGTGATGGATGTCGAAGGTACAGATGGTCGCGAGAGAGGAGAGGATCAGGACTTTGAGCGCAAGTCTGCCCTCTTTGCGCTGGCAACAAGTGAAGTCCTCATTGTCAACATCTGGGAGCACCAGGTTGGTCTGTACCAAGGCGCAAACATGGGTCTGCTCAAAACCGTGTTTGAAGTCAACTTGCAGCTGTTTTTGAAGGATAGGAAGTGCGTGCACCCCTGATTGTGGAAAGCGCCGGCGCTTCGTTTGCTTTTTCTTTTTACTAACTCCCTTCCTTTAGCACCACCCACCGATCTCTCCTGTTCTTCGTCATCCGAGACTTCGTCGGCACCACGCCGCTCAAGAATCTGCAAAAGACCCTGATGGAAGACATGTCTCGCTTGTGGGATTCGATATCTAAGCCCCCCGGCCTGGAGAATGCGACTGTACATGAATACTTCGACTTCCAGTTCTACGGTCTTCCGCATAAGAGCTACCAGCCTGAACAGTTCGTGACCGAAACGAAAAAGCTGAGTTTGCGCTTCCGGGATGGCCAAAAGGATGCCAATCTGGATGCCTTGAAGGGCGAGTTCTCTGAAGGAGGCGTATTCCTGCCGGAGTATCACAGACGAATCCCGGCGGATGGTTTCTCTAGATATGCGGAAGGTATCTGGGACCAGATCGTCAACAATAAGGATCTGGATCTGCCCACCCAGCAAGAACTGCTCGCGCAATTCCGTTGCGACGAGATTTTGAGGGAGGTCATGGTCGCTTTTGATGAAGCCATCGTTCCATTCGAAGACAAACAGTCGCAAGCCTCTCGTCTAGGCGAGCCTGAAATCCTTGGAGGTCTAGGGGCCGCGATGCGATCGTCGCGTACGAAGGCCCTGAAGAATTTCGAGACCGCGGCCAGCCGATACCACAAAGGCGTCTATCAGCGCAAACGGGGTGAGCTTGAGGGCAAGGTGGACTCTCGCCTGAAGGCACTATTCCAAGGCCAGCTCAATGCAACCCATAAGTCCGGTATTAGCGAGTTCAGCGAGGCTGTTTCTTCGGCAGTCAAGTCCGGACAGAAGAAAGGCACTGGCTACGATTTTGCCGAGATTGTCAACGAGGAAACGCAGAAGGCAATGGAGAAGTTTGAAGAAGTTGCTCGTGCGACAGTGATGGAAGGCACCTCCTGGAGTGACTACCAGCAGGAGTTGGCTTTGTACGAAAAAGAGCTCGCCGAAGTTAGTTCCCGGCTCAGACGAGACGAGATGCGACGACTGGCTACTCGGGTTGAACGATGGGTCCAGTCCCGCCTGGGCGAGTCCGTGGGCCTCGAGTTCAATGCGCTGGGATCTGGCCGGGCTGGTGGTACTGCTCCCGAGGCCGGCGATAAGCCGACTGAGAAGCAGTTTTGGGATCGAGTGTGGAACGTGTTTGTCGAAACAGTCCTGGACGCCGAACGCAGGTTCACCGACCGCGCCAGCAGCTTCGATGCTAGCTTGGAGGAGGTCGACGTGGGACTCTGGAGACTCCGAAGAAAGTCCTGGGGCGTCCTACGTGCGAAGATCGAGGAGGAGATGATTGAGGGTAACTTGTTACTGAAGCTTCGCGAAAACTTCGAGGACAAGTTCCGCTACGACGAGGCCGGAGTCCCTAGGATCTGGCGTCCCACCGACGACATCGAAGGCGTCTATACTCGCGCTCGCGAGTCGACCCTCACCTTGATCCCGCTCCTTTCCAAGTTTCGCCTGGCCGAGACGTCTGCTGCACCTCCGCTGGACCGTTGGATCGGACATACGCCCAGCTCTGCCACTGCGGCTGACGAGGAAGACCTCCCACCGATTGGTGGAGTGGACGAAGAGGAAGGCAAGAGTCTGGAGGAAGAGATGACCATTCTGAGTGATGGCAAACGACAGGAGCTCACAGTCCGGTTCAAGAAGGCTGCGGATGGTGTGTACGTCGAGGCGAAGCGCAGCGCCATCGGTGGCATGACCCAAGTTCCCTTGTACTTCTACGGTATTCTCCTTGCACTGGGCTGGAACGAGATACTTACTGGTAAGTACTTTCTCTCACTGTCGTCTCTGCCGAGCAAATCTTACTGACTCTGAATAGTTCTCCGCAACCCGGCTTACTTCTTCCTGCTGTTTGTCTGCGCGATCGGAGCCTACGTGACCTACCAACTGAACCTGTGGGGTCCCATCATTAAGATGACCGAAGCCGCGTCCAACCAGGCCCTAACCGAGGGCAAGAAGCGACTGCGAGAGTTCCTCGAATCGTCCGACACGGGACGCCAGGCCATTGCCATGTCGACACCGGCAGGCAGCGCGGGACGTGCAGGAGAGCAGCACGAGATGTCGAACCTTAATAAGAAAGGGAAAGTGGAGGAGGAGGATGACTTGTAAGCTGGACTGAATCGTAGAACTGTAACTGGGTCGGGACAGTGTTTCAACAGTGTATTGTTTACATGCTGGAATTAGCATCTTCGTGAATAGAAGCGGTGCATTTGTTTGTTTCGATCAGATAGTCGGACTTGCTCCGCTTTTCCCCGCTTCACCTCGACTCTCTTTCTCCGTCTCCTCCTCCTCTTTGCACCCCTCCGAACCACTTCGAGACAACCTCCTGCCACCTGAATCATGTCTGGAATCAACGACTTGCCAGAAACATATGACGACCTGCCCGACAAGCGGCGGTACTGGCCTGCACCGGCTGGGTCGGCCGAAGAAGGCCTTGGGATGTTGCGCATTCTGACGCCCGAGATCGTAGCCAAAGCGGCGCAGACCCAGATCCAAACAGGGGAACGAGTGTGCCTGAATTGGGAGCTCCAGAACTTGAACCCACCAGGTAGGTTAGCCTTCTGAGCATTTGGCGGATCTCACGGATTGAGTCTGTTCACCGGTTCCGCAGGGTTCGGCCGCAAGCCCTTTGAGCATCGCATCAAATGGGTGATGCCGGGAGTCGCTTTCGACGACGAATACCATTTCAACCCGCAGCAGTCTTCCCAGTGGGATGGATTGCGCCATCATAATGCTCCGGCTCCGACAACCCAGGACCAGAGCCAACGGGTGTTCTACGGAGGGACTACGGCAGAGGAGATCCAGGACCCGAACTCAGCGCGCATTGGCCTCGGGTATTGGGCCAAGAAGGGTATTGCCGGTCGAGGCGTGCTGATCGATTACCTCTCCTGGGCCGAGAAAAAAGGCATCTCTGTCAATGCGCTCAGCCAGCATGCGGTGTCACTGGACGACGTCCTGGAAATCGCGCGCGAGTGTAACGTCGAGTTCCAGCGTGGAGACATCTTCTTCCTCCGAATTGGACTCCCCAAGACCTGGAACAGCATGGATGATGGCCAGAAGCTGGCGTACAGCCAGCAGTCGTCGCCCAAGCATGCTGGCATCGAGCAGAGCGAACGGGTGCTGCGGTTCATGTGGGACAATCACTTCGTGGCGGTAGCCTCCGACGCGGTGAGCTTCGAGGTTTTCCCACCACTAAACCCGGAGTTTGACCTGCATCACCACCTGCTGGCCGGTTGGGGTCTTCCGATCGGGGAGATGTTCGATCTGGACGGGTTGGCGGAGATCTGCAAGCGCTTGGGGCGGTGGACCTTTTTCGTGTCGAGCAGTCCATTGAATCATGCGCAAGGGGTCTCCAGCCCTCCCAACTGCATGGCACTGTTCTAGGAATTATATTGGCAAAAGGACCCGGGAGTGTCTCCAAATTGGAGATCATCAGCAGGAAGCGTGACAATGACGTCTGTTGTGATAAGCCGTCGTATCGGCACGTGAGAGACAGCCTCGGCATTTATTTTGACTTCCCCGATTCCCAACGCTTTTCTCCCTTTCCCCCTCCGGATTCTCGAGTCGGTCTTGTTGTCCCCGCGGCATCTATATCCACGTCGCCCTCTTGGCCCTTCAGCCCTGTCCTTTGCCGACCAGAGGCTGATCCCCGCGGGGTAGATTGACATTGCCGCAAAAGAGCCGACAGGGGCTCGGATTGGTGCATGCTTCGATCTATCTTTATTTCTATTGAGTCTTTTGTATTTAGCACAAATCACCTTAATTGAAATCAACGGATCCGACACGCCATTTGATTCATCTCTAAGATGGGCTTTCTAGAGTTTCTTAACTTGCAGGAGCTGCTGTCCAGCCTACCGCCAGTCCTGTCCTGGAAGACGCTGGCCCTGGTGCTAGCGGTCATCAACGTGAAGAACCTTCCTTTCGTATGGCATGTAAGTGATTGACTCACCGCATGGTGTTCTCCGTCGCAAAAAAAACGAAGCGTCGCTAAGCCCCAAGCAAAGCTCCGCATCTTGCACTCTCTAGTCTCCAACATCCGCTGGAAGGCCGACTACCCCCATTTCCCAAAAGGCATCCCCATTGCCAACCACAGCGGCAAGCCCACGCACCCGGTCTTCGCAACCTACGGCCTCGCCTCGCGCGCCCCCATCCTCGAGACCGACTACAACTTCCACAAGTCCAACAGCACCTACTTCTCCGACCTCGACATCGCCCGCACCGCCCTCGCCACCCGCCTGTATACCCCGGGCTCCACCATCGTCAGCCGGGAGCTCGACGAGGAGCTCCTCGCCGCGAGTCGCCGCGAGGGAAAGCCCGCGCCTGCGCGCCCGGCCATCTACATCGCCCTGGGCTCCGTGTACTGCAGCTTCAAGCGCGAGATCAAGCCGTTCGAGCGCTACGAGATGGAGTCGCGCCTCGTCGCCTGGGACCACAAGTGGATGTACATCCTCACCTTCTTCCTGCGCCCGCCCCCCCGCAAGGGCGCCAAGCGCACCCTGTTTGCCTCCGCCCTGAGCAAGTACGTCGTCAAGAAAGGCCGCCTGACGGTTCCGCCCGAGCGCGTCATGCGCGCCAGCGGCTTCCTGCCGCCGCGGCCGGAGGGCACCGAGTTGTCGCCTCCCGACACATCGGGGGCGGGGACGCCGGCGGGCGACGGCATCACGGCGACGTCGTCCGGGGTGGACGGGTCGTTGGTGCGCGAGGTGCTGAAGCTGGAGGACGGGGCGTCGTCGGCGCCGGAGACGCTCGAGGCGGAGCGCAAGGCGAATGCCGAGTCGTGGGACGCGGGTGAGTGGCCGTGGGAGCGCATCGATCAGGAGAGGTTGCGCGGGTTGAAGCTGGTGGAGGGATTCGCTAGCACGGATGCCTTGCTCCATGAGGAGTATGAACGGTAGATCGGTCTATTGGTTTGGGGTATTTCATGTATATAATACGACTTCGGTTTGCTTATTTTCTCTTGATACAGTTGCAAGTAGATGGTTGACATATCTCATTGAAAGAGAATTACTGTGTATGCACGGGTCGTTCGCTACGGGGTTGAAGGGTATGTCAAGTAGGCAGTTTTGCTCTGAGAATAGTCAATATTCATTAATGTATTTCTTTATTAAATTGAAAGTAAGGTACATGGACTCAAGCGATAAGACCGATTTCATCAGGCTTATATTTAGCATCAACCTATACCTTAACCTAGACGTATCCTGGTGAGTACTAGGAAAATATACCCCCTCATGGAGGTAAGTCCCCAAAGTATTCAACAATTGACTCCAAAGGATCAGTTAGACAAAGGCTGCACCCATTCTCGAACCCACTTATGGATCCATTCGGGCTTGATTGTTTCCACGGCCTGCAGTTTCTTGCTCCGCTTCGCCGTCTTCTGAGTATCCAACGCATTCCCCAGCTCTGAGGTTGATGCCGCAGTCTCGAAGAAGTCCAGCAACTTGGCGGCTGGGTTCTTTTCAAGAAGAGTGTGGAGTTCGCTTTCACCGAGCGATTTCTGGCTTCCACCGGCTGTTTCAATGTCCTGGCGGACACGTGAGATCCATGCCGACAGTGGGATGACTTCGAGCTTCTTTCCTGCATATGCGGAGAGCGTGTCGGAGAGGACCGGGCGGATTGACTCCCAGGTTGTTGGCGACAGGTTCAGTGGATGAGCGACGTTAACAGGGCCCGAGCAGGAGGAGGAGGAGGAGGAGAAGGAGAGGCCCTGGAGAGCGAGGTCAACCAGGACTTCGGCGAGAAGATCGATGGGGACCCAGTCGATGCGGTCCAGGGCAGGTCCCAGGGTGTCTGGGATGGCACCCACGTGGAGGGAGCTGAGGACCAAACTGGGGAACCATTCCGACCTGTTCCAGAGACCTGGGGATCGCACCGCGCCGGCAATCTGGCCGACTCGAGCAATTGAGACGCGCAGACCATTCTCCCGCGCGGCGTTATCAAGCAGTTGCTCCGCTAGATACTTGCTGTCGGCATAGCTGTTAGGGCCTGGCTCTTGTGTTTGGATGACCTCCTCTGGCGTCACGGCAGATACGGAGCGATGGCTCATAACGGAGCTAATCGAGGAGATGAAGAATAGACGGGGGGACCGGAATCCAGATGAGCTGAAGTGGGCTAGATTCACCACACCTGCTAGATGGGGCTTGAAAGACGGCAGGGAGAGGTTGAAATTGACGGCCCAGGCATTATGAACCACGAGAGACGTGGTCATATGGAGGGTCTTGAAGACGTCTGAGTGCAGGCCAAGGTCTTGCCGCGAAAGGTCTGCGGTCCAGAAGCTGACCCGGGGAGAATCGAGAGGAGGATTCAGACCGTAGAAGGTGCTCTTTTGCCTTTGGATGGCAAGGCTATCGGCTTTTCGGTTTAGGCAGTGAACATGAGCAACTCTGGGATCTTTCAGCAGAGCATCCAAGAGGTATGTACCCAGAGTGCCGGTGGAGCCTGTCAGGATCACGGTCTGGGGCTCGGGGGTTTCTAGCATGTCTTGGAATTCGCGCAGTAGACCGTCTCTCTCTTGGAGCTGAGCTTCTTTCCTGCTTTCCTCGGAAGTTTCTTGATGTTGTTGGAGTTGTAGAACTGCCTGCGTCAGTTCCGAGATTGACGAGTGGAGGTAGATCAGATTCAGGGTAAAGCTAGGGATTTCTAGGCCGCGTTTGAGTAATCGAGCTGCTGTGATGGCTTGCAGCGAGTCCAATCCCAGGTGAAAGAAGTTATGTGTGTCACCGAGGATATCCTTACCCCATCCCGTGACAGAAGTTAGGGTCTGCCGAATAAAGCCCGACACCACTTGGGCATCCTTGACCCGACCTGGGCCGCTCAATTCGCCATCTGTGTGGGACATCAATCGATCGGCATCCGCATACAAGGAATCGAGCTCTTGCGTATACAGATTCAGAGTTCCAGCCCTCTGGATGGTGCCCTTGCCGGCGCGTAGCATCGGTTTCTCAGCAGTGGTAAATAGTATATGTGTTTTTGCGATACGTGCGTGTGCTGGGCAGACTGCATTGGCTTCTTCAACACTCGGCCATATTTTTTCAATTGCCGCAGCTCGTTCGCTGGGGGTCGAAGTCTTGTCACCAAATTCAACTATAAGCGAAGCCTGGAAACGCCGGGCACCGGCAACCAGAACACCGGTCACGTCCGGATTGGAAGCCGTGATGTGCTGCTCCATCGAGACGGGATTTGTCTTCTCCCCGTTGAGGAAGACCACAACGTCATCTGCTCGAGCACTATAGCGCCAGAGATCGGCCTTTTTCTCATCTGGATGCCGGATGAAGAGGTCCCGTGTGTGATACTCCTGCAGCTCTGGGAAGAGAGCGAACATCATAAGATGGGGCTCCCTGTCAGGAGAGCGCACAAAGACCAACTCATATTCGTCCCCGGTCACATGGCGAAACTCAGCTCCTAGGGCTGGGTGGAAATGGATATACCTCCAGTCCTTGAATCGGTCCCTGTAGGTGTCAGAATGGACCGTGCTCAGTAATCCCATCTCTGAGGCTCCATATCGATTGATGAGTCGGACTCTGGATGCCACCGCATCGCCAATAGCTTGAGGCAAGTCCCCTCCGGCGTAAGCCAAGAGACCTAGATTTTTACTGCAATATTCGAGAAGCTGCGGGTTTTGGGCTAGCTCCAAGACCATGAACGGAGCAACTAAGGCCACATCGACGGGGGTCTGCTTCATGATCTCCACCAGACCTGCCGCTGATGGGAGGCCGCCGGATGTTGGACAAATGACCGTCCCACCGACGGGCAGAACAAGAAACAATAACATGGCCAAGCCAGCTGCCTGGAAGTCTATTAGATATTTAAGGTTTCAACGGGAAACGGAGCAAGAGAAGATTCACTTACATGAAAGGGTGGAAGTGCTGAGAAGACCCTCTTGTTCTTCATCATCCAATTGTCTTGAACCTCAAATCCATCCGGTGCATCTAAGACACTCATCTCCATGTTCTTGTTGGCAACGTCATGAGTCCAAAAGATCGGCTTGGGAATGCCAGTTGAGCCCGACGTGTGTCTAATAAAGAGGGGTTTAGAATCTGGCCAACTTCCAGCATACCGTCAATGCTCACAAAGGAGGAACTTACACCACTACCAGCCGTTCCCTGGCCGCCTCTGGATATGTTTTCGGAAATGCAAAATGAGGATAAGGTGTGTCCAGTAGCTCATCAACACTCGGCACATCGAGCACATCCATTTTGAAGGCGTCGAGTATAGCAGCTACCGGCGGAGGACGCGGAGTCGGTGCTAGAAACTTTGTGCAATTTAATTGCTTGAAAAGACTCTCATGAGCTGCGGTGCTGTTTCGAGGGGACGTATAAAACATCTAAGATAGTCAACTATCTGCCGCGACGCATAGCGAATTCCCAGATCCTCCAAATCTCACGTACAACATATCCGGCTTTGATGGCACCCAGAACCAGGGCTGGGTATCTGACGTCGTTGGCGCCGACGTATGACAAGATTTCACCATTTCCGGGGCCCAATTTCTCGATCAACCAGGCGGCCAAGCCATTGACAGCATTGGCCAAGCCTCGAAAGGTAATCTGACGATATCCATGTTCATAGGTCAAGGGCGACTTGGGATATTCAGCATACAAAGCGTCCGGCTTCACCTTGGCATAGTGGTCGATGATGTGGGGGAGTAGCTCCCTTCGGGGATCGAAGCTAGATCCTTGAGGAACGGTCATGATGTCTGATCAAGAAGATGGAATGCTTATACACGGCAAAGGAATGGGGAGTGGAGAAGAGGCTTAAGGAAGAGGCAGAGAAAAGAGTTTAATCTCCAGACCAAGAGAGCCATGGATGCGAAGGAATGATATTTATAATGATCGTGCGCCAAAACGGGCATTTCTCGACATCCAAAGCCCGTACTCCGTAAGCTCACACTGTCGGTCCAATGCAACTGGGATTATGGACTTTTTTTTTGTTGTATTATCAACTAGGGGCCAGCATCTCTCTTTTCGGCCAGCGTGAACATGGCCCAGAATCAGAACTGATACCTGCATTACTCCGTACGGCCCAGTCCGCTTCTTTCCGAGCTACACGTAGAGCAACGACCAGTCGTCCGAGAGGCGCACCGCTAATTTTGGGGGCGAGAATGGGCTGGCAAGTCGCAGTAAGAACTAGGTAGGTAGGAACCGCGAAGGATAACGAGGAGGCTTTGTGTTAGCGCCGTTAGGTACAGAGTGGATCACTGGATCAAGGGTTTCACCTGATAGGCACTTGCCTCTACTGAATGACAAGGCTGAAGGCATCAGTTCAGCAACAAAGACAAAGTACTGCCGAGAAACGGCGTGATTCGAAAAGGATCGGGCTCGGAATGCCACCTGTCTGTCGTACAGTGGCGGGGGGAGAAGTGCAATGTAAGCATTACTGAATCAACCGTCGAGGCAGGAGCAGTTGGTGGCGGAGGGGGGGCGAATTCATGGAGGAAGAGAAAGAAAGAATGACGGAATGAATGGAAGGATTGGTATCCCTGAGGCCACAGCAAATATACGGAGTAAATACCTAGTCCCTATACTGCCATGAGCTATATGTGCCATCGACCAGGGGGAAGACACGGGGGAGTAAAAAAGGTCGATATCTTGTAAATTGCTATTTTTATTTTGCTTTTTTAAACCGTGATCTTTAGTTTCGTTTTTTATATTGGGAGTTGGGAACTACTTTACATGTTCGGACTTGCCCCAGAGAGTATAATAAAATAGCCTGTAGAAACAAAAGAAACAAGAAAGTGAGAGAAAGAAAAACGAAAGGAAAAGAAGAAGAAAAAAGAGACATCCTCTTATCGAATGTCGATCTGGTGATTGACCATGACCTGTCCTTGTTGAACGGCGTCATTCATAAATGTGAGCGCAGTAGGATTGAATTTTCGTGACTGTGAGATTGCTCTGGGGAAAGACCCTAAGACCTTAAGACGGCATTTGGGCAGGAATGCTCAGGAACCATAACCCGTGCAGGCGAGCTCTCCGGATACCAACCCGGTGATCGAGTCGTATCTTTTGGTCCAGAAAAGTTCAAGGCTACAGTGAGGAGTGGAGTGGATTCTGTATGCAGAATCCCCCATTTGCTTTCTTTGGCCGAGGTAGCTAGCATCCCAGCTCAATTTGGAACAGCTTGGCACGCTATCGTTGGGATTGCTCGCCTCCAAAGGGATGAGAGCATCCTAATCCATGCTGGAGCTGGCGGCACCGGACAGGCGGCCATTCAGATAGCGCAATATATTGGGTCCAAGATATATGCCACCACAAGCACCCTGGAGAAAAAGCAAACTCTCACTGATGTTTACAACATACCTGCCGATCATATCTTCTACAGTCGAGATACAAGTTTCGCAGAGGAAGTGATGCGCCAGACGAAAGGGTGCGGCCTCGATGTTGTTGGCAATACTTTAGCAAGTGAAATTCTTGATGCGTCATGGGAATGCATTGCGAATTACGGAAGATTAGTGGACATCGGTTACAGGGACTCTGTGTCTCCCATGTGTCTCCCCATGGCACGTCCAGGCCGGCAGGCATCTTTCACATACTTTGACAGCGTTGATTGGATGCAGGAGAGGCCTGCAAGCGTAAAACGAGCGCTTGAGACGATCTTCAACCTCTTTTCTGAAGGCAAACTTCACTTGCACAAACAGCTTCACTTCGAAAGTCCCAGCAAGCTTGAAGATGCCTTCCGCTTGATTCAGAGTGGCAATGTGATAGGGAAATTTGTACTAGAAATTTCGCCAGAAGCACATGTACCAACCATTCTCAACGCAAAGGCCCCATTCAGACTCAATGCAAATGCTACTTACCTTGTTGCGGGTGGTCTGGGAGGCCTTGGTCGAGCTGCTGCGCGGTGGATGGCTTCGCGGGGTGCTAAACACTTGGTTCTCCTTGGGCGATTAGGGGCCAAAACAAGAGCAGCACTCGATCTGGTCGATGAACTCGATGCTCAAGGCGTAGAACTGAAAACTCCACCGTGTGATGTGGTGGACTCCACGTCTGTCAGGCGTGTGATTCAAGAAGTGTACAAGACAATGCCTCCAATCAAGGGCTGCATTCAAGGATCGATGGTTCTCCAAGATCAACCATTCGAGCGGATGAGCTACAATGAGTGGAAAATGGCAGTCGACTGCAAAGTTCGTGGCTCTTGGAATCTTGAGATGATTCTTCCAGAAGACCTTGACTTCTTTATCTTGCTTTCTTCTGCCAACGGCCTGCTTGGCATACCCAGTCAGTCGAACTACGGCTCGGGCAATATTTACTTGGATGCTTTTGCACGGTACCGCGTCTCCAAGGGCAAAAAAGCTGTTTCATTAGACCTAGGGGTCATGAGTGACGACGGATTGCTAGCGGAGACCCCCGAAATGCTGGAGAGAGTCATCGGCTACGGCAACGGCTCGTTGCTACCTGTACCCCGCCCAAAGTTTCTGGGCCTCTTGGACCACTACTGCAACCCCGACCGCCCTCTTCTGACTCCAGAGACCTCCCAGGTGGTTGTTGGTGTTGCTCCCGGAGGGGACGGATTTGTGGGCAACACACTTCTGGAGAAGCCATTGTTCAGCCACCTAAAATTGAACAATATTGTTACTGACGACACTTCGAAAGAGGTAACAGTCCAGTTCCAGAGGCTCTTCTCCGAAGCAACCTCGCTCGAGGAAGGACGAGATATCGTGGCGAAGGCCTTGATTAATAAATTGAAACACTCCTACAAGGTCGTCCCCGAGGATGGGGAGGTGGACATGCATACACCTCTGCATGCATTCCGGATAGATTCCCTCCTAGCAGTGGAACTGTGCAACTGGATCAGAAAGGAGTTTGCGGCCGATCTGGCCGTGCTAGAAGTTATGGGAGGCGCGACGTTAGCGATGGTGGATGTCCTGGTGGCAACGCGAAGCCAGCTCAAGCATCCCGAATGGGTTTGAGAGCACACCATGCTATAATCGATTTGACGTATTCTACCGAGGAGCCTTTATAATACGATAAATTATTCTTTGGCCTCATCCTGTTTCGCGCTGCGGACGAGTCTGCTCCGGCTTCTACCCTTCTAGTGCCTAGAAATGGTCAGTTGCTGGCTGTCCATTCTGATCTCTTTGAGTGAGCAACGGATATGCCCGATTTAGAGGAATAATAGAGGGCACTACTGTAGTTACCTTTGATCTGTTTTGTGAATAGTCTGCTTTCGGGTCCGAAAACGGATCTCCCTTGTCTTCCCATCTCTGCCTATTCCTCCATTCGTACTCTCCTTGCTGTCTAGTTGAATACTACTTACCTAATAATGAATGCTCTACAGGCCAATGTAAAAGTCCCCACCCTTCTAGCCCAGGTTTAGTGAAATTGACGAAATCTGCTTTTCCTGGCCCAACTAGTTTATGGACGTGTTCTTTAATATGGTATCCAAAACGGGGCACTGGCCAGTGGGATATCGGGCAATTACTGGCTAAGGCTACTAGCATATCTAGAGACCATTTTAGTCCAGACACAGAATGGATACGGAGAAAAATTCCCGCAAGTGGAGAAAGCACATCGTTGTTTACAAGAATTTAAGAACCTGAAGACCCGTCTACAGAGTACAGAGTAGCTGCTAACCGCGTACTATCGCCATTTTTCGCTCGTCCATATCCCAACGCAGTATAAATCTGCTACAGTTACCATGCCTGCTTTTCAAGATATCTATACATTCTGTATTCGATATGCCCCTCCGCTTCTCTTGTTCAGTCTCATTGTTCTCAACGGCCTTCACTACTTTGTTATTCCCGAAGAGTTTGGTAATCGCGACCGCATACTTTTCACCAATTTCAGTACCTGCATCTTCATTGCCTTCGTTGCCCTCGTAAACCGAGGACCGGCCTTTCCCGGACAACTGATCCTAAACCAGCATCATCGATGATGCTCTGGGTTTCAACCTCAGCAGTGAGCACCGGAAATTTCGATATGAATCTCGAGGAGCGCACTTCCTTCAATGGATGCCAGGCCATCACTGTGCCGGCAGCCTGCCCCAACATACTCCACCACGCTGTTGACTGTGCTTGATAAAATCTCCCCAAGTTCCCTTATGTATTATCTTGCACTATCCAGTCTTGTTTGCCATCCCACTTGCAATTTATCCGTCATGCTGCTAAGGGAAGAAGAGGACGATTGATCTTTTTAGGTACTGAGCCTAGGATTAGTACATAGAATAGATCACCCTTTCATAGTATATATGCAGTACTATGAGAGGCGAAGTGAAAACAAGCTGCTGATCCATCCACTGTCAACTCTTTTGGCTTTGAGTGCTCTCCTCAGTGGTCTAAATATACTAGTATATGAGGAACGGATTGGATTTATTGAACAACACAATTCTTCATATATGGCCCGAACTGTAAACACTCAGCTTAATCGCGCACGAGCTTGCATTAGCAAACATGTGGACTAAGGCCAGCATTCAGCCATATATAACTGTAACAGATCCTCCAAATCCGATAAACCGACATGCCATTTTAACAAACCGAGTTTTGCAACCCAATAGCAGCTAAATTCCAACACAGAATCAGCCCACCGGACGAAACAATCAGCATTAAGGAAAGAAAGGTGGAGCACTTACTGTCATAAAGATCGTCACAGTCACGATGGATACAGTCGCGCATTTTGGCCTGGAAGTCTTGGTTGGTGCAATAACAGTTGATATCTCCACGCGTAGTGCAGAGTCCTGTCTGGCCGATGCAATTTTCCTATATGAATTAAAGGATTTAGTAAACAGCGCAATTTCAGCCTGGAATGGTACGCCTACAAGACACTGAGGAGCCGACTGAGCAGCGACCACTGTCAGAAGTGCGCTGGCTGTCAGGGAAAGATAGAGAGAAAGCTTCATTCTTGGAGATAGAAATCTGAGAGTTCCACGGGGTCTTGAAAGACGGTCGATCTGGGTGTGGGATCTTGCTTTTTATACCAATGGCCAATGCAAGGTATTGCTTTGTTGCTTCATACACTGGACCCTTCCCCTAGCATGATGGGTTACAATACAGTGTGCTCTGGCATCATACTGCATGATGATCTACAGCAGCAGATCAAAACACACGTAATCAAGATAAGAGCGTCCATTTAAAGTGTGGCAGATGTAATGAGATGTAAGGGCCATCCTGAAGCCCCCTGCATTTATCAGTAAGGGTTTAAAAGCCCCTCCTATATAAACGTCATCGAAGTGCAAATTAGCTGAAGATACACACGATATAATCATCTGGCATGAAACCTTACTACATAGAACAAGCGGTGTACGCCTCCTTGCTTTGTGTTTCTACAGAGTGTTTTGAGAGAATTTCTGTGCAATCTGGACTAGGAATAGGTGGTAGGAAATATTCTATTTTCTATAGCAATGTAGTGAAGTTTCCTAGATCAGGGACGCCTATAGGTCACCGAGTGTAAAATATGCACACATCAACCCCCTAGATAGATATTCGCACCTAGTACTTCAGTATAGATCGAGTCCAGAGGATGATAATAAATCGCGAAAATCCCAAGGATAGATCTAGTATATTCAGAGACGCCTCGAGAGGGTAAATCAGGCAGGTAAGCCACTTGTAGGTAGGTTGTCTTATCCACTTCATCATTAAGCAACTTCGCATTTGTATAAAGATTCAGAGTCACCTCGTATCAGGTCTCCAGATTTTCTATCGTTGTGGTATCAAATCTGACCTTTCTTTCAGCCTCTGGGTTGATTCTACCCATCGTTCCATCTGCCCCGTGTCAGCCGGCTATAAAGTAGGAGGCGCATCTCTTACTAGAAACTTACTTTAGTGAACTTTGAAATAAGCCAGGTGATAACTGTCAGCAGCAGAAGAGTTCCCCCGACGAGGGGATACCAGCGCCATGTCGGGTTGTCGGCCAGAATATCCACATTCATTCCAAATAGACTCTACGCAAGTTAGATATGTCGCAGACTGGATCTGAAAACTTACCGAGGCAAAAGTCAACGGGAGGAAGATGAACTAGGCATGGTTAGTCACATTCTTGGGCCCAAATAAATGCAGGTATCGAACCGTTATCCAACTCAGCCTCTTCATACTGGTTGCTAGGCTCGTTGACCGGTGCGCTTCGTTGATCGACGTCCACGCAAATTCCTACGTCGTTAGTGGTTGTCTGTGCTCGTTGCGTACCACTTACAATTTGGAGGAGATCGCGGAAGGTTTGTTCAAGCTTGTCAATCTGATTCGAAACGTCGCGCTCGAGAGAATCAATCGTCTCGTTTATTTGGTCACTGAACTGACGAGTTTCGCTGAATTTTTGATACTGAGACACGAACTCGCGGGCCTGGCTAAGTTGTTCGCTTAATGTGCTTTGGATACGAGTCCATCGAAGCATATTTTCAGCTACTGTGTCGATCAGCAACTCATCCTTTCCCCTTGCAGTCAGTTGATGCGAGCGCTGTATATGATCATTAGCCAGAATCATGAATACAGTGGATGTTGAAGAAACCCACAAGCTGTGCAAGATGACGCCGCGCATCTTGGCAGTAGGTCATCCAGTCTCTGCGCCATGTATGCAGGAAGAGCTGTACAAGATCCAAATCATTCTGTGGGATATAGCCATAGGGGAGGTTGCTAAAATAGCACACTGATTTCGGGGGTGCTTCCAAGACGGACCATTGAACGACACGAGTGCTATAGTCTTCCTTAGCGTCGGAATCCTGGCCTTCGTCTTTGACCCTGGGCTCTTTCGCGATTTTAAGGTCCATTTGAATTGAGAGGGTGAATGTTCGACATGGGCTCTTATTTCCTAACGAGAACCGCAACTCGTTTGGTAGCTGGCTCTTATGATGATGCGCCCTCCATACGTAGTTTTCCCGAAAAAGACTTTCCAGACAGTGAGAATAACAATAAAAAGCAGTCGATAATGAGAGGGCAAGGAACTACTCACATCATGTGTGTCTCATCCGTTGTCTTCGGTATATTTTGGACCTCCTCATCCAAATCGTCATCCAGGATCCAATTCGCTTTTCTACGCCCATCGCGCAGAGCCACGATTCTCACAGCTACACTGGGCTCGCTGCCCTTATTGTATTGGGCAAAGTCAACCTCATCCTCTTTGAGGTCCATTATCCGAGCACGATATGCCAACAATGCCTCTAGGGCCGGACGGTCATGATCTGGGATGGCCATTCTCATAACTGGAACAGAAGTAGGGCCGTTTCTGGGACCGTAACCGTTTAATGTGGCGGAAAAACCGGGGTTACGGCTCATGAGATCGACGTTCAGCCTCTGTGCACTGCAAGGCCCGAACCAGTCTCCATTTTCCAGGTCCTGAATACTGGCTTTATGCTCCAGGAGTACTGTAACTGTAGCTCGATCGCTTTGTTGCAGAGCAATGCGCATCAAGGGCACCGAGCTATAGTCATCTTCTGTCTGCAAGTTGGGCTTGTATCGCTCCAGGAATGGCTTCAATAGGCGAGCACGGCCCTCCTGGATCATGATTCGCAAAGATACAACATCACGCTTCTGGATCCCCTTTGTCTCCGAGATCAAAAGATCGACGATCTCGTAGTGGCTATGCTCGATGGCATAGATCAACGGGGTCTTCCTGTACCGGTCAACGGAATTGGGGTCCGCCCAGGTAGTTTGCAGCAGACGCTCTGCCAGTTGGATATCGCCTCGCTCGCAGGCCCACGAAAGGAAAGTCCGTCGAGTCCTGGTCATAGGCTCTGTGCCGTTTGTCGGACCGAGGACCTTGAACCATTGTTGGAAATCAATGTCAATGAGTGGCACTTGGGTTGAACCCGAGCCAAGCTTTTTCGACGTGCTGGTTATAAACCATCCCAGAGGGGTCTGACCCTGGTCGTCATGAAGGTCTACGTTGGCATCATGATCCAGGAGCACCGTCACCGTGTCCAAGTGCCAGTGTTCGGCTGCCCACGATAGCGCCGTTCTTCCGCGCGCGTCCTTGCGGTCGGGGTCAACCCTGTCCGTGGCCAGCAGCAGCTCCACCACCCGACGGCGGCCTTCTCCCGCGGCGTGGGACAGGGGCGTGCGACCTCGAGTATCGGGCAGGTCTGGATGAACGAGATCTTTCTGCAGGATTGCGTTCACCACCTGGTGGTCGCCGGCCTTGGCGGCCCAATGCAAGGGTGTCTCGCCATGGAAGTCGGCCAGCGTTGGATCCGCGCCTTTGTCCAAGAGGAACTGCATGAACTGTTCGGCGCGATGCCGCATGGTCGGAGAATGGACTTGAGCGCGCGAGGCCAGCCATGAAAGCGCGGTTCGACCCGTGTTGTCTCTGACGTTCGCTGACACGACGTGGAGAAGCGATTCGGCCTGGAGGACGTCCGCTCGTTGCGCCGCCTGCATCAATCGGCTGATGGGAGCCTCGAGCGCTAACGAAACGGAGTCGGTCTCCTTCATGCTTTGATTCGCTTGCCTTCGCATTGACTGAGGTTGCATGCACGAGGACCGAGGGCCCGAACGAGGGGATTGAATCCTTTGGCCTGTTAGACTCCGCTTCAGCCTCGTGGAGGCGATGCTGCTTACTCCATCCTGGTGGCTTTCCTCTGCAGCTAAGATCGTCTATTTTCTATTGGTGTTCTCTATCGGACATTGACATGGACTGGGACATGTACAGTATTTCATCCGGACCCTCCCTCATGCGACCGTGTAGCTCACCCGCGACGTCCCCTTGCTTCTCGAGATCTTCTTCACCGTCGTAGGATCGCAGAGATCGGTGCTTTCGACATGCGTGCCCCCACAGGGATACACCTCGGCGCCCACGATGTTCACCACGCGCGACTTCTCCCCGGGCGGCACTAGACTGCGATCCGGAATCAACTTCTCCAAGCCGCGCGCCCGGAATTCGTCTTCATCCCACCACTCGATTTCCACCGGCATCTTGGCTGCCACAAACTCATCCACCTTCTTCTGGATCGATTCCTTCCATTTGCCCTCGATAAGACCCTGGAACTCACACGAGGCCGAGTCGGGGAAGTGCGACGCCTTCAGCTCGTCAAAGTCCGCCACTTCCTTCTCAAGAAGATGCCGCACCGCCGAGCCAAGGACGTGTCCCGCCGTGTGGAAGCGCGAGTAGAGCAAGCGTTTCTCAGCGTCGATGGCCTGCTGAACGGACTCGCCGGCGGAAAATATAGGAGCCGGAGACGATGACGACTGACTGAAGCGACCGAAATGCAGCACCTGCCCCTCGTGCACAGCATCCATGCGGACCAAGGCCACCGCGAAGGAGACGCCGGAGGCATTCACGATGTCGCCGACATCTGAGGGCTGGCCGCCCCCTTGCGGATGAAAGATGGTCTGTTCCGTCACGACGACATGGTCCTCGTCGCTGCCCTGTTTGAACAGAAGACGGTTGGATTCCTCAAGAGAGGCAAACGATTGAACCCTCGTTACGACTGTCTGTAGCTTGTGGAGTTTTGCATCGTGCTGGAAAGCGAGGAAAGTACGAGTTGCGGTGGTCATGGCGATGGGGGATAATTCTTCGGTGGGCTGGAATTTGTGGGGGGATGGAAGCCCGGAAGTTTGGCAGGTTCCTGGCAGGTCTTGGCCCCCACGAGTCATCCATTTTCGATGGGGTCTATAGAGCTATCTTGGCGAGAATTTGTTGACTCCTTGACACATCGTAGTACATTTTAGTTGTAATGGTGAAGTCTATCGCTTTGTGGAGAACCACTACCCCGTGGAGAGGGAAATCTATCATCTTGGATAGAAAAGAAAAGAGAGGATGGGCATTTTCTAATTCAGGAAAGGGCCTGGCTCAGCCAGCCAGTCGGTTGTCTCGAATGGCTTGATCAGCACGAGGGCGAAAGTGAAAGAAGTTGTACGGAGCAACCAGGCATCTCTAGTTATTCTTGCGCCCGCAAACTGTCGCTGCCTGAATGCCTGAGTGCCTGACCTGAAAATGCTGCCTCAGGCATATGTGGAGTGGGTGCCTAAAAGGGTATAGCTTCCTCGCTTCTTCTCTTCTCTTCTCTTCAATTCAATTCAATTCAATTCAAGTACTTCTTCTGCCTTCATATCTCCCTCTCTTGATTTCCTACCCTCCTGTTATGCCCGCTGTGGACTTCTACTACTCCGTCAACCATGGCTGGAGTTTCTCTGGGCGGCCTGGGCAGTGGAGCTTATTCTCTCTGGCTTAAGGCTTCGCAATATTAGCTTCACCCCCACCGTCCAAATGGCTTCGGCTTCTACCGTTGTTATTGGCCCCTGATGCTCGCGTTATCAATGGACCCGGTGGTGTCATCTATCTGGCTCAG
The DNA here is from genome assembly GCA_027569665.1 of Aspergillus bridgeri. Classification (NCBI taxonomy): domain Eukaryota; kingdom Fungi; phylum Ascomycota; class Eurotiomycetes; order Eurotiales; family Aspergillaceae; genus Aspergillus; species Aspergillus bridgeri. Next base: position 13,743 of record JAPDKQ010000107.1, on the reverse strand, counting down.
CTCGATCCATCTGTCGCAATTCTGATGTCTCATTGCTATCAACAATATTAACCACCTCTATCGCCATCGACAGTCGGGAAAGTCCGAACGAATATGTAACCCTGATGGGGTCTTCCCTGCTTGGTAGAGCCCTGAGACCCTCGAGGGCACCCCGCCATATTGCGTGCTCTCAGGATGGCCTCCAGCAGCAACCTTGAACATGTTGGGTACCGGTGGGGATGTCCATCACTCTGACAGAAAAAAGCAAATAAAAGAAACCCTGATCCGAGATGAAACAGTGTGCGAGTCTCCTCCATGTGGAGAGAGAGAGCCTTATCCTGATGAGTTAAGGATCATTTGTGCGCTGGGGAATCGGACGGGAAAGTACTCTGTAATCTGAATGGATCCATGCGCTGGGACAGTGATAAGTTCACCAGCACTTTCTCACCTCAGCCCTCTGTCAGATGAGATGGGGTCGTCCACATGCTGTCCAAGCCGCACGAAGGGACTCACGCCCGCGAGATAGGTCTGAGCGAACGATAGTACGCTATAATCTTATGGCGAACCAATGGTGTTCTCCCCTTTTTCCCTTTCCCATGCCGATATCCTACTCCTGAGTAGTTATTGGACTGGTCGTTTGCCACTAAGCAGCCATGAGTTGGAAGTGGGACAGAGGTAGTGTTGGCTTAGCCTTCTCGACAGACACTAGAATATGCACGTCCACTATGCCCGCCATGCGCCTGGCAAGATAAAAAACGATTTTGTGGTGTTCCCCCAAACTTAGTTGGTGCACAATCCCCCAGCCTAAGATGATTTCCCTATCAAACAAAGCAGTCGATCAATTAATATATTGGAGGATTTCCTGGCGCCTGAACCTGAGAATGGAATAAGAGCACGAGGGGATCGCCCTTTCTCTTGCCAACTTTTCTCCCTTCATTTTCTCCCACCGTCATTTGATAAGCCCACCCCAACCCCGTATTATTTAAAGGGCTTGCCTTCTTTTGCTTGAAGCGTTTTACCTTCGTTGTGCGAGTAGTGCCGCCGTGTCGCAGCAATGAGCGATCCCGTTGATCCCGTCGATTTGGTTACTGTAGCTCAGGCTCATGCACCCCAAAAGTCACTCGAGACTCCTCTGCCCGAAAAAGAGGCAGCAGTTGTTGATGAAGCGCCAACTCTAGACGATGACGGACGCGAGCGTCCCACCCTGGAAGAAGAACGTACTCTCCGCCGTGTTGCCGGCAAGGTCCGTTGGACAGCTTATACAATTGCATTTGTGGAGCTTTGCGAGCGATTTTCATACTACGGAACTACAGCTGTCTGTATGTATTTCCCCTGAATAGGTGCAGGGGGCTATAATAACTCTATCAGATGTCAATTTCATTCAGCAACCGCTCCCCCCGGGCTCCACTACCGGTGCCGGTTTCTCGGGGCAATCAGGCGCTTTGGGGATGGGACAAAGAGCATCAACTGGTCTTAGTACTTGTAAGTTTTCTTGGATTTTTGGCTCTTCATCACTGACTGACAACTATTATTGTACAGTCAATACCTTCTGGTGCTACGTGACACCCATTGTGGGTGCCTGGATTGCCGACGAGTTCTTGGGCCGGTTAGCAACTATCCAGGGAGCGATTGCCTTCGCAATGGTGGGGCATATCATCATCATTATCTCGGCTATTCCTCAAGTAATTGTGCATCCTAATGGCTCTATCGCATGTTTTGCAATCGGTCTTGTGGTGTTCGGTATAGGTGTTGGAGGATTCAAGTGATTACCCCCTCTCCCTCCCAGTTTGTTCGGTTCGATTAGAGATGCTAATGCTGCAACAGATCAAACATATCGCCTTTAATTGCTGAACAACACAAAGAAACAAAATTCTACGTTGAAACAATCCCAAAGACTGGTGAGCGTGTCATTGTGGACCCGTCACAAACTATCACGCGCATTTTCCTTTACTTTTACTTCATGATCAACGTTGGCTCCTTGATAGGATCGGTCGCCATGGTTTATGCTGAGAAATATGTCGGGTTCTGGCTTGCTTTCACGCTTCCCACGATTATGTTCGCTCTTTGTCCTATTGTACTCTTTGTCTGCCGGAAATACTACGATGTCACTCCCCCGACTGGATCCGTGGCCGCAAAGGCCTTCAAGCTCTGGGGGTTTGCTCTACAGGGTCGCTGGTCTTGGAACCCAGTCAAATTGTGAGTAATATGCCTCGAAGCTACTCCAAATCTCAAGGTATGAATTGGACTGATAAGGAATTAGCTACAAAAACTGTCGTGCCGACGATTTCTGGGAAAGAGTCAAACCTAGCAGACTGCAAAATCGGCCGGAATGGATGACCTTCGATGACCAATGGGTTGATGAAGTTAACCGAGCTTTCAAAGCCTGTGTCGTGTTTCTTTGGTATCCAGTTTACTGTAAGTTTGGACTGGCACACTTTGCAAACCCATATCTAACCTACTACCCAATATAGGGCTTGCCTACGGCCAAATGACGAACAATCTAACTTCTCAATCGGCCACTCTGGCTCTTCACGGTGTACCAAACGACATTATCAATAATTTGGATCCCCTCGCTTTGATTATTTTCATCCCCATCATGGATAACTTTGTCTACCCCGGCCTCCGAAAACTGGGATTCAACTTCAGTCCCCTGAAGCGGATCTACGTTGGATTCATTGTTGCCTCTATGTCCATGGTTTCCGCCGCTGTAATCCAGTACTACATCTACCAAACAAGCCCCTGTGGCGATCACCCCAGCGATTGTGATACGTCTTCTCCCATCAACGTCTGGGTTCAAGCAGTACCTTACGTTCTCGTCGCCTTCTCTGAAATTTTCACATCTATTACGGGCTATGAGTATGCCTATACCAAAGCCCCAAAGAATATGAAGAGTTTAGGTATGCTGCTGGGGCCTCACACCCGAGAAAAGAAAGAAGGAAAGGAACGAATAACTAATGTTGCTTGTACAGTGTCATCTCTCTTCCTCTTCATGAACGCCATCTCTTCAGCCATCCAGCAAGGGCTCACAGCTCTCTCCACCGATCCTTTACTTATCTGGAACTACGGATTCGTCGCCGTCCTTGCTTTCGTGGGCGGTAACCTCTTCTACCTCACCCATTACAAGCTAGATCAACAAGAGGATGAGCTCAACCAGATCGAAGAGTCGACGTACCTGGGTCGTGGCCCTCAGGCACACAATGAGAAAACTGACTCGGGTGTTTAGAGTAAGGCTTTTGGTAAGGTTTCTGGGGTGAAGGTGGTGTTATATATTGATCACATGTTATGAGGGAATGTAAGAGAAACGAGATGCTTGTTCCTCGTGAATCTACATAATCTGTGTCTATGTTGTCTATGGATGGAATGCTTTCTACAAATGTTAGGGTGTTTCTTTTGAGATCTTTTGATTTGCATATTCTTAGTATTATATTTAATTCACCAATAGCAGAAAACCACCGATGAAATTTTGGACTTAAAGGCTCGTGTGTCAGTTGACAGATTGCGAGATGATGAATGGAGGAAAGGGAACATATTTTTCTCGGATGGGCTCATTATTGTTCAACAAAAAAAAGAAAGAAAAAAATCACGACAGAGAATGGCAGCAACATATTGCGCTAACCAATTTCAGGCTATGGAAAGCTGAACGTAACGATTCCTCCAAATAAAAATCACGCTAAGTCATTCTTAAATGAACATCACACCTACACAGATACATACTTATATTGTAAGGGATTGGATACGTGGACTCTTCAGTGATCAGTGTTAGGAATCTTTCGCCAAATGCTTGATTGCAGCCTCCGCAACGGAGCGATACTGAGCACAGTACTGAGCTAGCCGATTGACCCCTTCATTAGGAGTTCCTAGTATCAGCGATGAGAGGAATGTTTCCACCTGGGATATAAGCTTCACGTCGTAAGCTCGAGACGCCTCATTGGGGTTGCGCAAAATGCCGAAGGAGAGAGTTTTTGAAGCTACCATGGCATAATGAATGAGAAATCTTCCGTGGGTTAGCATGCCAGAGCATTTCGATAGGTTCGGTGCTGCTTACCCGATGATAGTAAGGTTCCCTTCCGGCATGCATTTGATCATATGAATTGAGTCTCTCGCTGCTCGGGCGCAGAGGGATGCCGACATGAACACGCTCTGATTAGATGGTGGAATTGGGAATGTGGATAGGCAGATGTTTTCGGTTAAATCCATCTCCTTGATGAGCTCCCGGGCAACGATTAAATGATGAATTGAAATAATGCAGTTAAAGTATGAGTAGTGAGCTAGAAGAAGAAGCCCAAGCTCCGGTGATTGGGGATATATCAAAGGGGACCGAGAGTCTGGCTGGTATTCTGAGGGAATGGCTGCTTTCCATCGTTGAAGTTCCTCATCTAGCGAGGCAACGGCAGCTATTGTCTGAGCAAGGGGTCTGTCCGTCGCTGCGGCCGAATAGAGGCGCTTGTAAACATGGCCCTTGATAATGGCGAGCTTGCAACATAAACGGAATACATTGAAGCTCTCTTGTCCATCTCTCATGGGTACCAAGCCAACCTTATCAGCTGGTGAGTCTGCCGGTAAATTTATCATCATGTCGTCGTCTCTCTGTGAGGGAGCACATCCGAAACGAAGAGATATTCTAAGATATGAGTCAATATAAATTCCGGCGCCGAAAAAGGCTTTTTCTTAGCATACTCTCGATCTATGCAGTAAGAAATCCAGAAAACTCTTCTTCGTTGCTCCAATTCTTGAGGGTCTAAGGCGGAATCTTCTTCGTCGGTCCTCTCGAGACCAATTCGATGGCCAATACTGATGGCGGTTGAGATCAAGAAGGTGCAAGGCTGGGCGCTGGGTGTTCCAAGGAGGAAGATGGTCTAAAACAAAGAACAGCACTTAGAGTATGAATCCGACGGGGCAATACTAATTCTGGAAGGACCGTACCATTCCAACAAGCGCCTGGACGGCCCACAGATCCGGAGGACCAAGGCAAATTTCGGTCAAGGCGCCTAAAGCATTCTTGATGAAATGCCAGCTTTTTTGGTGAGCATGTTGTGCTACGCTCTTATCTCTGATGCGCAGGACATATCCCATTGCGAGCACAATGTTGATGCAGGCCCAGCGACCAGGGAATCGAATCATTGCGTTAAGACTGTCGCTCTCAAAAACTGATACAAGCACCGATGGCTGAAATAGTGGACAGAGGCCGTTCACAGATTGCAAGTAGTCATGAAGTAAAGACATCATTTCGTCTTTCGGAGGGAGTGGTAGAAAAGCTCTCTTGGGACATATCTCGGCGAGGGGGCTGCTTGAAGAGCGATGGCAATAACGGTCTAATAGCTCCAGAGATGCCAGCATCTCGGGGTGCTGTTGGACATGGCTGGTTTCATCTTGCGAGAGTATTGTTGACAACCCTACCGGAAAGTTTAACCGGCCGTTCTAACCCAGGCTAATAATAACCCACTTACCTACAACGGCTGGCCTGTGGGCGAAATAATGCGGAACGAAATAGGATGCCAGAGAATCGAGCAGGGAGCTTTCTATCTCGGGTGAATTTGTTACAGCCGATCCGAAAATGGTAAGACTGCGTGACCGGTGTGTTCCTTCAGTGGTTTCTGCGAGGCTTGTTGAGTGCGTGTTGTGGCTCGATAGATCTCCGCCGTCGACAGACGGAGAAGCCTGCTTGTGTTCCAGAATTGATGGGTTCAGCCCCAGACCCCGGATAAATGTTTCCATTCGTTGAAGCTTTGATTCGAGACGATTGATCATAGACTGACTACAGGGTAAACCCGTCTTATGTTAACTTTCCCTCGGGATAAACGCCATTGGTTTGGCGATCGTATTTAGATGCTTACTTTTCCCTGGCTCGTCTGGCACGCCTATTCTTGCCAGTACAGCCAGGGATCTCTACTCTCTCGCAATGAGAGCATCCCAGCTTGCTGTCAACGTCGCGTCTTGGTTTCCTGCGCCGACACAGCGCACAGGTCTCGAAGAAGTCGGTGTTAGCAGTGATAGATAAGCCACTAGTAACCTTTGGAAGTATAATGGCTCACCTTGAGGCTTCCCGGACTCATGTTGAAGCATCAATTCAATTCATGTCGCAGCCCCGCCCAGGCAGAGACGGACAGCAAGAGCGGAAGTGGGCTTGTTTAACGGAGAAGCATGACAGCTGATCCCCACTCGAGCTAACGTATCGGATACCGGATGTCGCTGGCCTCGTCGCATACGGCGTATCGGGACGGTATGGGACGGTTTTCCGCGGGTCCCGAGGCAGTATCCAGGATGTACTGTAATCTACATGCGTACCGAACAGGACGGTACCTTACCGCGCTGTACTGGACCTTACCCGATCGAGCACCGATCATACGGCCTCTAAACCTAAACGCCGCGCTAAGGCCCAAAGGGGTATCGTTGATCGGGTGCCTGTGGGGCGCTGGTGAAGCATGAATGTTTGGATGGCTTCAACTTTCAAGTCTCACAAAGACTTTCTCCTAACCTCAGCCTGACGCTCTGGCTCGGCATCGGCCTCGGGTGCCCCAGATCCGGGGATGGCAAACATCATGCATACATGCGTATGCCATTCGTGTCATCCATTCACCCTTCACCCGGATTATTCGTCATGCAGACTGGCCATCCGCTACCCGCCGAAGGTTCTCTCGCCGGCAGCCGGAACCATATCTTGTGTCCCGGAAAGAAAAGAAAAAGTTATCCAACGCTGCCTGTCCTTCATTAGGAAGCCTCAGCCCCGGCCCGAATCTGGACGCTTCCTTTTTTTTTTCTTTGTTGACGGCCGCCGCTTCTTCTTGAACCTACAAACAGTCTCGTCGCCCCTGCTTTGCGGTCAAGAGCCGTGGAAATATTTATATGCCACTTTATGACACGCTTCATCTTGCCTCATAGAGCTTGAGTAGAAAGTCTTGAGCTACATCTTTTTTTCATTTCACATAGCCCCATAGCTCTTTCTAATCCTCCCGATAACCAAACACCGTCGCTTCTTCTCACCTCTGCCGACAAACAGATCCTCTGCTGCCTACGTATGGACTAGGGTGCCCGAACCCCACCGACCGCCATGTCGCTACTGGGCACGATCAATCCGAACCCTTACCGGTCTCAATCGGTGGTCAGTCACAATGTTCCGCCGCCCTCCCACGAGGATAATTCAATCCAAGTCCTGCCGGGAGATGGAAACCTCGAAAAATATGAGATCGGGACCCTACAAGCGGAGGAAGCCAGGAGAGAGTCCACGGTCAGTCATCTAGCAAGGCAGCTTACTCGTCCCTCAACTCGATTCTCGGAAAAAGTCGTCGACAGCCCATTCACCATTGATGATCCGGAGTCTACTGTCAACCCCCAGAGCCCAAACTTCAGAGTGAAAGACTGGCTGAAGATGCTGTTGGCAGTCAGAAACCGTGACCCGGAAAAGTACCCAGAACGGAAGGCCGGCGTCGCATTTAAAAACCTCAGTGTCCATGGATTCGGCTCTCCGACGGACTACCAGAAAAATGTTCTGAACGTCTTTTTAGAGATAGGAACCATATTTCGTCGGCTTGCTGGATTCAAAATGCCAAAGATCCAGATCATTCGTGATTTTGAGGGACTAGTCCAAAGTGGTGAAATGCTCGTTGTCTTGGGAAGACCCGGTAGTGGCTGCTCGACTTTGCTCAAGACGATTGCTGGAGAAATGAATGGGATCCAGATGTCAGATGCGTCAGTAATGAATTATCAAGGTATGCATACTCTTGTTGTCCACATTTTCTTCACCAAGAAATGAGCTAATTGGACATGGAAGGCATATCCTCGAAGCAAATGCAAAAAAATTTCAAAGGCGAAGCAATATACTCCGCCGAGACGGAGATCCACTTCCCCCAGCTCTCTGTCGGTGATACCTTAACATTTGCCGCCCTCGCAAGAGCTCCTAGGAATCGGCCCGGTGGCGTGAGCACCAAAAAATACGCGGAGCACATGAGAGATGTTGTGATGGCCATGCTTGGGCTAACTCACACCATCAACACCCGTGTTGGCAATGATTTCGTTCGTGGGATCAGTGGTGGCGAAAGAAAACGTGTCAGTATCGCAGAGGCAACCTTGAGCCAAAGCCCCATTCAATGCTGGGATAATAGTACGAGAGGTCTTGATAGTGCCAACGCTTTGGAGTTCTGTAGGAATCTCGCCCTAATGAGCAGGTACTCGGGGACCACCGTCTGTCTAGCTATTTACCAAGCATCACAAAGCGCCTACGACGTTTTTGACAAAGTGACCGTGCTCTACGAGGGCCGGCAAATATATTTTGGACCAGCCGGCGATGCAAAACAGTTCTTTATCGAAATGGGATTCGATTGTCCAGAACGCCAGACCACTGCAGACTTTCTCACCTCACTCACCAGTCCCGCGGAGCGCTTGGTTCGTCCTGGTTTCGAAGGAAGTGTTCCTCGCACCCCAGACGAATTTGCAGCTGTATGGAGAAAAAGCAGTACTCGAGCTCGACTTCTATGGGAAATCGAACAGTTCGAGGCGCAATATCCTATTGGAGGCTCGTCTTACGATGCGTTCGTGAACGCTCGCCGAGCGGTGCAAGCGAACTCCCAACGGGTCAAATCCCCATACACCATTTCTATCTGGGGCCAAATCAATCTCTGCATTGTTCGTGGGTTCCAGCGTCTTCGCGGAGACTTTAGCTTAACCGCAACAGCATTGTTTGGAAACTTCATTATGTCTCTGATCATCGGCTCTATTTTCTTCAATCTTCCAGATACCACTCTTAGCTTCTATTCTCGTTCGGCTCTCCTTTTCTTTGCAGTGCTGTTGAATGCATTTTCCAGCGCCCTTGAAATTCTCACTTTGTATTCTCAGCGGCCCATAGTGGAGAAGCATGCAAGGTACGCATTTTATCACCCATCAGCCGAAGCCATCTCGTCAATGATCTGCGACGTGCCCTACAAATTGGTCAACTCGATTACTTTCAATGTACCACTCTACTTTATCACAAATCTGCGGCGTGATGCAGGAGCCTTCTTCACCTTCTGGATTTTCTCTATAGTGACAACTTTCGCCATGTCAATGATTTTCCGCACCATTGCTGCTTCATCGCGCACGCTCTCATCAGCCCTTGTCCCGGCAGCCATACTAATATTAGGCTTGGTAATGTACACGGGCTTCACTATCCCTACGAGGAACATGCTTGGCTGGGCACGGTGGATGAATTATATCAATCCAATTGCATATTCGTTCGAGGGTTTTATGGTCAACGAGTTTGCAGGACGGCAGTTCAAGTGCGCAACTGTTATCCCATCAGGAGGCCAGTATGAAGGAGTTTCTTTGGATCATCGCATATGTTCTGTCGTCGGTGCCGAGCCTGGATCCTCGGTTGTCGATGGAACACGGTTTCTCGAGCAAAGCTATCATTATATGCCGGCGCACTTATGGAGAAACATAAGTATAATCTTGGCATTCATGATATTCTTCTTTTTCACATACGTCATTGCGACAGAGCTCATCTCCGAGCAGAAGTCAAAAGGGGAAGTGCTTTTATTCCGTCGCGGTCACCAGTTGAAGCCTTTCGATCACGAGGATTTGGAGACCTCGTCCCAGCCTTCAAGGCCCGCAAAATCCAGCCCTTCCGCTAGCTCTGCGTCCGCAGACATTCAAAGGCAAACGGCTATTTTCCAATGGGAGGATGTCTGCTATGATGTCAAAATCAAAGGGACCCCGAGAAGGATCCTGGACAATGTGGATGGTTGGGTTAAGCCAGGTACCTGCACCGCCTTGATGGGTGTCTCAGGAGCAGGTAAAACCACCTTACTCGATGTTCTTGCTACTCGAGTCACAATGGGGGTCGTAACTGGCCAGATGCTTGTGGATGGACTCCCTCGTGATCAATCCTTCCAGCGGAAGACGGGCTATGTACAGCAGCAAGATCTCCATCTAGCGACGTCTACCGTTCGAGAGGCCCTTGAATTTAGCGCTTTGCTACGCCAGCCTGCCCATTTCAGCCGCAAAGAGAAACTTGAATACGTTGAAGAAGTAATTAAGCTTTTGGGCATGGAGGCTTATGCGGATGCAGTCGTCGGTTTCCCGGGAGAAGGGCTGAACGTTGAACAGCGCAAACGATTGACCATTGGCGTTGAGCTTGCTGCAAAGCCTCAGCTTCTGTTTTTCCTAGATGAGCCTACATCAGGCTTGGATAGTCAGACATCCTGGTCGATTTTAGACTTGATCGATACGTTAACAAAGCACGGTCAAGCAATCCTTTGTACCATTCACCAACCGTCCGCAATGCTATTCCAGCGCTTCGATCGCCTTCTTTTCCTTGATACCGGAGGTAGGACCATCTATTTTGGTGAAATCGGCGAGAATTCTTCTACATTATCAAGCTATTTCGAACGCAACGGCGCCAAAGCACTTCAGTCGGGGGAAAATCCGGCGGAATGGATGCTGGAAGTCATTGGGGCAGCCCCTGGTTCTCACAGTGATATCGACTGGTTTAAGGTATGGCGGGATAGTCCTGAATACGTTCGGATGAAGGAGCACCTCGCAGAATTAAAATCGTCTCTGTCTGCCAAGCCACAGGAGAAGCCGGATCCAGAAGCATTCCATGAATTTGCTGAACCATTTCATGTCCAACTGTGGGAATGTCTGGTCCGCATATTTGCCCAGTATTATCGTTCGCCCATATATCTTTGGTCTAAAGCGGCTCTATGCATATCCACTGCCCTTTACATCGGCTTTTCATTCTATCACGCGAAGACCTCTATGCAAGGCCTTCAAAACCAGATGCTCTGCGTCTTTATGCTGATGACGATCTTCGGAAATTTGGTGCAGCAGATTATGCCCAATTTTGTCACTCAACGATCCTTATATGAGGCTCGCGAGCGCCCATCGAAAGCCTATTCATGGAAAGCCTTCATGACAGCCAATATTATCGTGGAATTACCCTGGAATAGCTTGATGGCATTGCTGATCTTCGTGTGCTGGTATTATCCAATTGGGTTGTATAACAATGCAAAGCCAACCGATGCCGTCTCGGAGCGAGGAGCCTTGATGTTCTTGTTGATCTTGACGTTCCTACTTTTTACCTCTACCTTCGCCCATATGATTATTGCAGGGATTGAACTCGCCGAGACTGGTGGCAACGTTGCCTCCCTTTTATTCTCTCTCTGTCTCCTTTTCTGCGGCGTGCTCGCTGGAAAAGACGCATTGCCAGGATTCTGGGTCTTCATGTACCGCGTTTCGCCGTTCACCTACCTGGTTTCTGCGATGCTTTCAACAGGCCTGTCAGGGACAACCGTCACTTGCGAGCAGGTTGAGTATTTGAGATTCAACCCACCCGACAACCAAACCTGCCAGGAATATATGAATCCTTTCATAAGCATTACTCAAAATGGTTACCTGGAGAATCCGCAAGCTACGTCCGATTGTGCTTTTTGTCCGGCCAGCAAAACCGATACCTTCCTACGGGGGATATCGAGCGAGTTTTCAGACGCCTGGCGGAATTTTGGTTTGATGTGGGCATATATTGCATTCAACATTGTCGGAGCGGTCGCCATCTACTGGTTGGCTCGTGTGCCCAAAAAGCAGAAGGTTGCCGATCCGCATAGGGGCTAAGATGCAGCTGTTTGCATATGTTCTTTCTCACGCTGACATATTCTGCGAGCGTTGTCTAGCGGTGCATGCCTTTCTATGGTGTGTATTGTTGTTGTTATATTCTACTTGCTATTTTCCCGTTATTTATTTTTCGGGTAATCTGGGTTGCTTCTGTTAGTACATGCTCGCAGTTTGTGTGTTTATTTAGAAATATTCCAGTCTCCTTATCTGACTACCAATAATAATTCCTACTAAATATACCCTCTGGGGCCTGACATCGTTGGCTGACATCAGCGCCGACGACAATCTGCGCCATATAGCCTCCGAGAAAGTTAGATCTATATATTAAGGAAGGATAGGAAAACGAATTTACTTATTACTAGAGCCCAGTCAGAGCCTAAACTCTTGGTCTTAAATCATACAAAGTTGCCCTGCGTCGGACACTTTGCAGAAAATAGAATTATGGACTGAGTGAGCCTCTCCTGGCTGGCAACGGAGAAACAGGAAGAAAGGTCCTCCATGGTGCTTGAAAGAAATGCATTCAGCGCCGGTCTTGAAATGCATTGAAAAAGAGCCCCTATAAGGAACAATCTATCTTGCATTAGGACAATTCAATTAAACAAAATTGCATGTAACTCTATATCCCGGAATCAGCTTGAATGCCTACATCTAAACTTGTCCTCGATTGGCAGGGTTTGACGAAACCGTTTACTAGCGCCATTCATATATCAATCCCATATATCTCTGTATCAACGTAGTTTCTCATCAGAAGGTTCAGTTCTCCAATTAATATGATGGCATTGTTGCAAACTATGAATGGATGAGAAAAGAAGCGTTGAGTCAATCATCAATGGCATTCAATCGAGGAGATGAGAAGAGAGAAAGTAAGTCTAAAGGATGAGAATATACATATGAAAAATGGTATAAATTTGTGCACCACATCGTACACCTCCCAGTGTACGTATACCGTACCAACTGTACATGCAAAAGAGCCCAGAAAGAGCAAACACCAGTTCGCCACGCAAAAAAAAAGATAAGAGACAATGAAATGCCACGATTTATATCCCAAGTGGAAAGCGAGCACTTTTCCCTGCAATTAAACAATAGACATCATCAAGAGCGGTTTAAGTTGGATGCTATCCGCAGGTGACGGAGGAACATCCGGAATCGAAGAATATTTGCATAAGATGAAAGCATGTCGATCCAGTTTAGTTTTCTTTCTTTTCTTTCTTTTCCTCGGCCGCTGGCGCCGGCGATTGAGTCTCCTCCTTGGCGGGAGCAGGCGCGGATTCCTTCGCATTGGCGTGGTCTTGGCCATGGTGGCCGTGCTCGCCGTGTTTCTCGTACAGCGACACATGCTTCTTCTTCAACCGCTCCTCCTCAGCGGCAACCATGTCCTTCCATAGGTCGCCGCCATTCTCGGAGGTCTCCTCCTGCTGGGCCTGGGCCACGGTGGCCTGTTTCTTCTGCTCCTTAGACGCGTCCAGGATGCCCTTGCCCTTGCGCTGGTCCGAGATCTCGAAGCCCGCGGACGCGACCAGCACGGCAAGAGTTAGACCCTGGGCGTAGACACGCGCCTGGACGATCTTCTGCTGGCCGGAGAGGTAGGGGTTGCGGCCGACGAGGACGAAGGAGCCGATCATAGAGGCGATCCAGGTAACACCGACGATCTTGTACTTCTCGCGGCGGGCCCAGAGCAGGGCGCGGTCGACCATGGTCAGTTGGGAGAGCTCCTCGGAGCGCAGCCGTTGCTCGCGGTTCTCGTACCATTGCATCTGCTGGTTGCGCTCGGCCTCGAAAGACCGCGAGGCGTGGTCAGCGGCAATGATGCCGACGAATGTGGCCGACGAGGTCATTAGGAAGGCCTTCATCGGGAGGGTGAGGTTTCGGATGGTGTGATAGCGGCGCGAGGCGAGCATGACGCCTGCGTAACCGCCGACAAGGCCGAGGACCGTACCCAGACTGCCGCCTTTAACGACGACGCTATGAAAAGGTCAGCGTGTTAGTTCTACAGGGGAGACGAAGTGGGAGTAATTGGGAGTAATTGAAACAGAAGGGGGCCGGGGGGGGGGGGGGGGGGGGGGGCAAGCAACGGTTGTGGGCCGCACCACAAAAACGAAGGGGAGAGCGGGGGGGGTGGGAACAGTGTGAAAAAAGGGTTTTATGGGGGGGGGGGGGGGGTAGTGTGTGAGGGGGGGGGGGGGG
>JAPDKQ010000106.1:0-99551 GCA_027569665.1 Aspergillus bridgeri | reverse complement strand
TATTATTATTATTATTATTATTATTATTATTATTATTATTATTATTATTATTATTATTATTATTATTATTATTATTATTATTATTATTATTATTATTATTATTATTATTATTATTATTATTATTATTTTTATTATTAATTTTATCTTTCCTTTTAGCTCGAGTACTTAATAAGAGCACTTACTAGTTAGATATCTTAATAATTAGTTAAATATTATTTAGATTAAATACAGATTCTTCCTCTTTAATATTACTAATCCTATCTATATAATTCTCTTTTTAATTAATATTTAATTTTTTATACTTAGCCTCCTATTTATTTTTTATTTTATCCTATTTTATACCCTCTAAGTAAAGATTAATAAGTTTAAACATAGTAAAATATATATATATTATTAAATCTTGAATACTTATTAGCTTTAATAATTTATAATAATAATAATAAATATCCTATATAAAGTTAAAGAAATATTCTATATTTATACTAGTTATTAGAATAGAGAGAATATCGTGTACCGTAATTATAAGTATTAGTAAAAATAACTCTTATTTTTTTTAGAACTTAAGCGGGTTCTTTTTTATTATATCTTAAATATTCTAATATTAGTAGAATTAAAAAAATATTAAAATAAAATTAATTATTTTTAAAATATCTCTTAATCTTATCTTTCTTACTTTTATCCTTATTCCAGTCTAGTATTACCGAAAGTTTTAAGCTTATTCTAAATATAATTAAATAAATTAATAAATAAGAACGCTTCGATACTTGAATTTAGTATAATTAGATATAATTATAGAAACTATTCTAGTATTTTTTACGCTATTTATACCTATTTTTAGACCATTCAGGTTAAGAGAAATAATTAAGCTTATATAATAAAATAAGAATTATACTAATTATATAAAAATAATTATAGATTTATATTATTCTTTTATAATAATTTAATAACTTCTGCTTTTCTACCTTAAAAGTTTATTATATTACTTATTTCTAGCTTATCTTTTTCTATTTAAACTAGATTAATAACTTTTTTAGATACTTAAATAAAGTATTATAAATCTGAAAGATATTATAAATAGTAATATCTTTAATTTAATAGAGAGCGATAATAAAATTATAAAAAAACTAAATAATATAAAAAAGATAATTAATCTAACGCTACTTCTTTTAATTTAAAAGAAGATAATCATATCTATTTTTATTATAAAAATGATTATAAATAAAATAAATCTATTTTATATAATAAAATATTAAAAATATTAAATTTTAGTAAGTTTTCATATCTTAGATTAAAACTAAGACTATATTCTTTAATTAAAGCTTTAAAAATATATTACGGTATTAAAAACTAATATTAATAAAGACTATAAAGGCCCGGATCTTATAGATATACAAATAGTCTAAGTATTAAACAGCTAATAAGAATATATCTTATTAAAAATTAAAAAAATATTCTTATTTTTATTAGTTAAATAAGATTTAAACTCTCTCTTAATAGACTTATTACTTAGCTTTAACTTTATATAAACTAGAAGACCTTTAAGACTTAATTAAATTATATATATAATATATAAAACTCGGATAATTAATATACTAGTTACCCTAGCTAGGGTTTTAATTTTATTATTAAAATAATTTATTAAGATTTAATTATTCAAAGCGTTATTAGTAATAATTACTAAGATTTAATAGATAATATTATAATTCTTAAGCTGCTTTAAAAAAACTAAATATAGATTCTTTCTAGAATAAATATCCTCTAGAAGTTTAAAACCTAATAGGAACTTTTTATAGTCCCAGTTTAGATTAATAAAATAACTAGTAATAGCTATAAAAGCCTAAAAAAATAGTAATATTTAATAATTAAATATAATTAAAAGCTTAGCTCTGTTACAACCTCAGAAATGAAGAACCGAATCTTATTGCAGGTCAGATACGAAGATACTAGGTTAAAGAAGAAAAAGAAAAGAGCAGCAGTATGCTGCCAGCAGATAGTAATAAATACTGCTGTAGAAAGACAAATAGATTAAATAATTAGGTGGCGCAGCTAGCTAATAACCGGAGGTCTTCTATAATCTACTATGCAACCTCGGTAAGTTATTTAAAGTATATAGTTTAGGGCTCGAGATTATTATATTATCTCTCTCTCCGGAAGACGCAGTTGCTCTTAATTAGAAGAATTAGTAGACCTATTATTATTAGAATAATTAGATAAGAAATTATTATTTTTAGTAGCTGTAAGTTAAAGAGCCAGACAAGTAAAGGGTTTAAGAAGATTAGAATATTAATTATAAAACGCCCGGATTAAGTACGGCGAATTCTTAAAGTTACGAGCTGGATACCAAGTATTATTATTATTATAACTAGTTTACTTAACGCGGTACTATAGTTTTTAATAATATAGGCGGTAAATAAGAATCTGCTCTATCTTTTACTCTTTTTAATTATTAACTTTAACCGGCTTTTACTAATTAAGAATCTATCTGATTAAAAGCGTAGTCCTACTAGTATGGCGTAATTTCTTAGATATAAATACTAGATAAATCTTTATTAACTCTGGTAGATTAAGCACGTATAAATAATCTTTTTTTTTAAGGATCTTAAATAAATCTAATATCTATTAGCTAAACTTCTCGCTAAGACGTTCTATATTTTAATTCTTTATTATTACTATAACTATATTATTAGATTTGAAATTAACCTCCCTGCGGTATTAATTTACTTAATTCTACTAATATTATTAAGTCTAGGAAATATATTCTTTTATATAATTTTATATTTTCTCTAACCGCCGTGCTATAGCTTAAATCTATTATCTATTAATTTTTAGCTCTTAAGATACTAACTAAGATCTCCTACTAATTAAAAGATATATAAGGTTTAAAATCTCTTTTAATAAAGAATAAAAATACGCCCGTAGACTCGTGCGGTAAAACTATAGCTATAAAATCTATTATAGATAATAACTTTAGCTAGTCGTCCTAATAGTAATTAATAAAGGGTCTTAATTACTATATTATATATTAGTTAACTACCTCTATTCCTCTATTAGTCTGAGGGTGATATTTAGAAGATAATTTTAGTTTTATATCTAGAATTTTATAGAGTTTAGTCTAGAATTTAGAGATAAACTATCCCCCTTTATTAAAGACTATAATATCCGGAAGATCTATTTATAGATAAACCCGTTATAAGAATAGCTTTATTATATTCTTTACTATAATCGTCTTAAAACAGGGTATAGAGACTATACGCTTATTAAATTTATTAATTATTATAAAAATATTATTATAATCTCCCTCTTTAGCCGGAGGAAAAGACCGGAAATCTATTTTTATATATTATTATAGCCGCTTAAGGATAAAGAGTGATTAGAGAAGTTTAGAAAATAAGTCTTACTAGATATAATACTATTTATAAATTAAATAATTATTAATATATTAATCTATATCTCTGCTTTATATTAGCTATTAGTACTAAACTTTAATAAGTTATTTTATTTTATTTTTTCCTAGATAAGCCGTCGAGGATTATTTATAGATTTTATCTAGTAGGCGGGCTTAGAGATCTTCTTTATCTAGTACTACTAATTATTTTTAAAAAAAGAGTTTCTTATTAAGTAATCTCTAGTCTAGATTATCTAATATTACTTTCTTATAAAATACAGCGAGTTTCTGCGAGTCACGGTTTACTTTAAAAAAATAATTAACTAACTCTATTTTAGTATCTAGCGGTATAAATTTAATTAGGAAAATATCTTTCTTAAAATAATCCTTAGAAAGAAGGATCTAAGAATAATATTCTTTATTTATAGATTTATCTTATCTAGTTAGAATATCTGTTAATATATTCTATTTTCTAGGCCGGTATCTAATTAGAAAATAGAAATAGGATAAGAATTCTATTTATTTAGTCTATCAAGTATTTAGTTTCTTAGTAGTTATAAAGTATTTAAGGGCTTAATAATCTATAAAAATATTAAACTATTTTATTTTCTATAATCCTTCTAGCTCGGCCCGCTATTCTTCTAATAATCTAATAATAGCTAATATTTTTTTATTATAAATCTTATAATTAATCTCTGTGGGCGTTATTATCTTTAAGAAAAAAATTATAAAATATTACTACTAATTATTCTTATTTAATTAGGATAATATTCCGGAGATTATTCTATTATTTATATTAATTTCTAGCTTAATAGACTACTCCGGATTATAGTAAGTAAGTATTGGAGCGAAAGAGAGTACTATCTTTAAATCTTTAAAAGTATTCTAATAGTCCTTATCTTATATAAATAGAATATCTACTCTCGTTAATTAATTTAAAGCCTTAGCTTTTTTATTATAGTGTTTAATAAATCGCCTGTAGAAGTTATAGAAGTTTAAAAATAATTATATATTTTTAACTATTATAAACGTCTTTTAGTTTCAAATTATAATAATTTTCTTAAAATTGATCTTAATATTATTAGTAGAGATAATAAAGTCTAAATACTTAGTCTTAATTATATAGAATTTATATTTTTTAAGAGAAGCCTATAATCCGGTGTCTCGGAATTATTAAAGGACTAATTTAATATACTCTTAGTACTTAATCTTATTATTATTATAGATAATAAGATTATTTATAAAGGCTATTATAAATTAATCTAAATAATTAAAGAAAATATTATTTATTAAATATTAGAATATTATTAGTCTATTTATTAATCTAAAAGATATTATTTAATATTTATAGATTTTATACTATATTTAGAAAATAGTTAGTTCCTTAGAGACCGGGTCCATGTGGATTTAGTAGAAATCTTACTAAATATTAATCTTAATAAAGATCTTAGCACGTCCTAATCGATCTATAATCTTATTTATTAAAGAAAGAGAATATCGGTCTTTCTTCGTGATTATATTTAGTTTTTAATAATTTATATAGAATTATAGTCCTCTGCTAGACTTCTTAGCTATTAGAATCGAAGAAATAAAGAGTATATTATTAGATATAATAAAACTTTTTACTAGATTATTTATAATATATTATCTTGCCGCTTCTAGTTCTTTAGTATTTATTTTATATAATAGTAAGTATTCTAGAGAGAGTTTTTTCTTTAACTCTATCTTATAATTATAATCTTAATATAGTGAAAGAGTATCTAACTATATTTTTAAAAAAATATTTATAAACTTTTAATATTATTTTAGTAGCTATTTTCTAATATTCTTAAGCTTTTCTTAGGCGGGATTTTTTTTATATATAATTATCTTATTTATCTAATATAGTAATATAGCGAATATCTTACTATTCTTATTTTAAATAAATCGAGAAAAACTAATAGCTTTAATTATAGTAATATCTATCTAAACGGAGATTAAAGATTAGAAGAAACGAATTTTTTAATTAAAGTTAGAAATTTCCTAATTCTAATTAAGATTTAGCTCTTTTCCTATTAAGGCCCTTTTTATCTTATTTAGAGATAGTATATAATCTTAAATTTAAATTTAATAGGATTTATAGTATCCGTTATTATACTATTTATTTTATATCTCTTTATTTATTAGTTTATTTCTGCGAGCTATATCTTTCTAATATATCTAATTTATTTTAGATTATTATAAAATACTCTTAAAATAGTTCTATAATTTTTTAATTTTTATTTTATCTACTATAGAGGTTACTTTAGATTAAATTAGCTATTTCTAATAGTAATTAGACAGAACTCTATATTTACTTAACTAGAGTTTTTCTAATATAATATCGTGTTTTCCTAGTTCCACGAGGATGAAAGGTACTTAGTATTATTATCTTTTATTTATTATTAAATCTAGTATTATCGCGTGAGTAATCGGTATAATAGGTTTTCTATTAAATCCTATTACTAGAATCTATTAATCTAATAGAATTAATTATATCTAAAAATATTTTACAAGAAGAATAGCTGTAGAGATATTTATAAAATAAAGACTATTTACTTTAATATTAATTAGTATTTTTATAATAAATAATATTCTATTCTTTACTATCTAAGTCTAAATTATAAAACCATCGATTAGGTTCTTAAGTAACTTCTAAAAGTTAAATTTAGCGTGCTATTTAATATAAACTTTATCTAGAATAAAAACTTCTTCTAGGTATCCTCTTTTTCCTACTAGTTAGAAATCTTTATATTATTATTCCGCGGTTCTAGAACTCTTAGAGAAGTGGGAGCTTTCTTAAGATAATTAGTAAATTAATATTTTTACTTAAAATAATTAAAGCATTTCCTTTCTTTTATTAGTTAATTACGCTAATTAATATTTATTTAGTATAGTTTTTAGGGTTATCCTGGAGCTCTAGCTAGTTTTAGGTTTTTCTTATCTATTAGGGACTGGTTTCCTACGTTAAAGCGGTTCCTAGGGTATCCTTAATCCATAATTTCTAGACTATTAGCCATAATAAAGTAGTATTCTAAAAATCTATTAAATAAATAGGTATTCTTATTATATTTTATAATAATTATTTTTTATAGCTTACAGGGAAGTTTCTAATAGAACTTATTTTTTATATTCTTATTATAGATGCCTGCTTTAGATACTATATAAATAAATTCTAAGAGAAATTTATAGAATTTATTCTCTTTTTTTATTTATAGATTCTTAAATTTATTCTTTATAATAATAGCTTAATTTAGATCGTGATAAATAGTTCGCAGATAATCTAATATCTTAGTTTTATCTCTATATCTATTTCCTCTGGTTTATTATCTCGAGATTAAGTATTATAAGATCTTTTTTTTAATTTAACTCTAGATATAAGTCATACGTAGTTCTAGAATAATATAGTAGTCCTGATTAGCTCGTAATTTTATATTTATTAAAATAATCTAGTTATTAAAACGTGGTTTCTTTCTATCTGATAAATAGGAAGGATTAAAAAGCTTAATTAATTTTATAGAGATAGAATCTTTAATAGGATTATAGATATAAGTTTATAGTTCGAATACTCTAGTTACTAGATAATTAATTTTTACTTTAGTTTTATTAGTCTTCTTAGTTAGTTCTTTTTTTAATAAAGCTACGCGAGCTTCCTATTCTTTAGATATAAGTTTATATTTATTAACTTAGATTTTAAGCTGGTTAATTCGTTCCTGGGTTTTATTTAAGAAGTTTTTTATTATTTTATAAAAATAATCTAGATCTTCTTTATAATATTAAAGGAATTTATTCTTTAAAATTAATTTACTTTCTGCCTTATTTCTACTTAGTAGAGTAGTTAGACGACGAAGAGGATTAAATTTAGTTCTATTAGAACACGCCATGATTATTTATTCGCGATTTAGTCGGAATCATAGTTAGTTTAGTCGTTTTACTATCAGTAATTAATCAGTTTTATAGCTATTATTACTATTATATATATAGGGGTTTAGCTCCTGATTAAAGACGGTCTAACTAGGTTAGTATATCTGTATCGATTAAATGCTAGAAAAAAGAGTTTAGATAAATCTAGTATAATATTATAATCTTAGAAATAAAGAACCGAATCTTATTATAGATCAGATACGAAGATACTAGATTAAAGAAGAAAAAGAAAAGAGTAGTAGTATACTGCTAGTAGATAATAATAAATACTACTACAGAAAGACAAACAGATTAAATAATTAGGTGGCGCAGCCAGCTAACAACCGGAGGTCTCCTGTAATCTACTATACAACCTCGGCAAGTTATTTGAAGCACATGGCTTGGGGCTCGAGGTCGTCACAAGCTCCTTTAGATTATTATTTTAAGATTAATTATTATTTATCTTACCTAGTTTAGTATATTTATTAATAAACTATTCTTATTAATAGGAATTAAAGAGACCTTAGTAATACTTACACCCGCTAAAAAAGTTTCTAAAAAAAAGGATTCTTTATAATAAAATATAATAGTCGAAAATTAATAATAAAATCTAATAAATCCTCTATTTAAATCTTTTTATTAAATTATACTAATACCGATTACTAGAAAAAAGAATAGAGTTATTTCTAATATATATATTAATTAAAAAAATTAAACTAGACTAAAAAATTTATTTATTACTTAAATAGCTCTTTAAGACTATTAGTCTTAATAATCTAAATAGTAAACTTTTAGCACTTAATCCCTTTTAAATATCGTATTATTAAGATTATCCTATATTCTTTATAATTTAGATAGTTAAGGAACTATCCATACTTTTTATATAATATATATAAATCACCGGTCTAGGCATATATAATTTAATAAAATAATTTCTATCTATCTAAATAATATTTTTTTATATTAAAAAATTAGCTATTCTTCTCAGAAAGCGTATTTTTATAGAATATTATAAATTATTACTTAATAAAGTCGTCTTTATTTATTTCGATATAAAGAATCTAGTCTTTAATTATCTCCGTATAGAATAATAATTAAGATAATTATTAATAATTAGTCAGAGAAATTAATATAGAAGTTATTAATTAATTATTAAAAAATTCTAAATCTAGAATAGAATTAATTAAATCTCTATAAAATAATAAGAAATATTCCTAAGATTAGAATACTATTTTAAATAATAACTAGAAAAATAGCTAGCATTGATCGCATAGGAATAGAAGAGTAAAAATAATATATAAAAAAGAATATTAATAAAAATAAGATATAGTAAGTTATAAGTAAATATTTATTTATATATTAAATAAGAATATGAATCTCACAGATAGTGAGTAATATATTATAAATAAATAGTTTTAACTAGAAATCCGGGCGTTATAATTAGCTATAATATATTATTTCTAGATAAATAAGATTAAACATATTTAAATTTATTTAAATTTAATTCCCTAGGAGTAAATTTCCTCTTTTAAAAAATTTTACTTTTTTATCCTCTAGTTAGAAATCTTAGGCACTATTCTATAAAATAATAAAAAAAATTATATAAACGCTAATTTATTTAAAATTTTATTATAAAATAATATATTTCTTATAATTTCTTAGTTAGATTCAAGACTTAATATAATATTTTATATAAAATTAAGAAATAATTATTAAGAAAAAGAATTATAGGAAAAATAATCTCTAAAAAATATATTAATAAGATTATTAATATAAAATATATATTTTTAAGTTTAACTCTACTAAAATAATATTCTTATATAAAACCCACGAACTTATATAATAATAGAATTAATTTATATATCTATTAGAACTTTTTAGTAAGAATTATTAAGAATATATTATAATATTATTATATTCTTTAACTTCTATATATAATAAGAGAAATTAAATTTAGTTTAATAAAAAGTTTAGACTAGCCGGTATAAATAGGCTAATATTAAATATAGAGTGGATTTTTATATTAGACGATAGTTCTAGACGGTAAACGTGTAGATTAATAATTTTTTTAATTTAATATAAGTTTAATATATTCTAGTTAAACTTCTTACTAGGATATAGAATCTTAATATATTAAATATCTAACTATACTAGTTAATTTTTTTTAAATTTTCTAGCGGGGTAGTATTTCCGATTAATCTATTTAATATATTAGATTTAAGCGGCTACTATTTCCATATAAGCGAATTTAATAATAGTTTATATTTTAATAGCGAATTATTCGGTATCTTAAATAATAGATTAGTTCTATATATAATAATTTTTTATAGAGGTTAATTTAAAGTCTATATAAAGATAAAAACTATAATTGATAAAGAACGGGATAATCTTAATAATATTTAAATATATATTATTTAGCGCGAACTTAACTAGCAGGAGTTAAATATTTTAATTATTTTATAGGTAGTTTATATAAACTCGTAGATATTATTCTATTATAGTATTTATATATTTAGTCTGGTTATTTATCTTAGGATAATATATAGTTAATAGTTTATTTATTATCCGAAAATATTTAGGTGTTTTTGAAAATTAATAATAAATTAAAAACCTTTATTTAATATAATAATTTAAGGTAGGCCGTATAGTTTTTAGATATATTAGATATATATTATTACTATATTCTAGATATTAATTATCACGTTATAAAGAATTAGATATTTTATCTTAATTAGTTTATTTACTACTATAAGTATAACGTCGTATGTCAGGGACCTGACATCCCCGGGGTCACGTGACCAAGGCACATGACCCACAAACCTCTCAAGTGCAGCCGCTCAGCGCCCGCACTTCAGATCTCCACGCAACTTATTTCTTGTTTAATACATATTACCTTTTTTAGTATTTGTGCCTTACAATATCTTTAATACTAGTTTTAGCTTATTAGAATAATACTCGTGGAATTCTCTTTATATATTTAATAGATTCTTATATTATATTATTAATATCCTAACCACTCTACTTAATTAGATATTAAATATAGTTATAATACTTCTTTAAATCTAATATCTTATTAATTTAGTAAATAGTTTTACTATTAATTATTATAAAACCGGGGTTCTCGGGCTATTAATCTAAAAGAGAATTAATAATAGCAGAATAAAAAAGATTAGTATAAAAAATAAGACGTATTTTTATTATTAAAGAAAGCTTAAGTTTATAAACTAGTAAACTAAATACTTTCGTGATAGAATAAGGACTAAACTATAATAAGTCGAGCTTCTTAGCAGGTCGACGCGTTATAATATTCTTACTACTTAACCACACTCTATTCCCCATGTAAGGCACAAATACTAAGAAAGGTAATATGTATTAAGCAAGAAATAAGTTGCGTGGAGATCTGAAGTACAGGCGCTAAGTGGCTGCACTTGAGAGGTTTGTGGGTCATGTGCCTTGGTCACGTGACCCCGGGGATGTCAGGTCCCTAACACTACCCCCTTTTTAAACGCTGCTTGGTCCTCTAAGCGGTTAATTACGTATATAAAATATAATTAAATAAACTTATAAAACAGTAAAATAAGTAATTAATTAGCTAGCGGCGCTTAAAGAGGGTATTTTAATAATTATAGCTAGATTAGAGTTATCCGGCGACTGTGTAAAATAAGTAGGCGGTATAGGTTTATCTAGATACCTCGCGTAGAAATCGAGGATTAAATCGGCGGTATTCTTAAAGTTCTATTAATACTATTAAGGCGGATCGGTGTTCTACTCCTCCCAGAGTCCCTTAAAAAGCGTTTTATACTATATACCGGTAATAGTAATAATATAATAATTAATAATCTCTTATACAGCCCATTTAGGGTGCTTTTTGTAAATATTAATATTGTCAAGGTGCGGGCTGGCGGGGGTGGTAGAGCTGATGGCAGGCAGGCGGGCAGGCAGGCGGGCAGGCAGGTTTCAGAATAATAGATACTGGATTACTACAGGGTTAAACTATATATAGGCTGATAGATAAGATATAGCTCGAAGAGCTATAACAGGATCTTAAAATAATAAGAAAATAGATAATATAGTCACGTAATCGCGCCAGTTAGTTATTCTTAGATCCGTATTATAATAATATACCCCTCTTCTATAGCTAAGTTCTGTTAAAGCCGACAAGGATCTAACTTATTTAGATATCTACGATAGTAGTTACGGATAATTTATTTTATATATTTTAAATCTTTAGCTAGTTTCACGGTTAGATCTAGATATTTTATTTATTTTATAATATATATTAAACGGAAACGGCCGCGTCCCTGATAATTTTAAAAAAAATTAAGAATATTTTCTATTTTTTATTTCTCGAGTTCTTTAACTTTTATATATAATAAAAAAGGTTAAACTTAACTTAATAAGAGATTTAAACTAATTAATATAAAAAAGCTAATATTAAATACAAGATAGATTTTTATACTAAATAATAGTTCTAGGTAGTAGATATATAAACTAATAATTTTTTAATTTAATATAGATCTAATATATTCTAGTCGAGTTTCCTACTAAAATATAGAATCTTAATATATTAGATATCTAACTATACTAGTTAATTCTTTTTAAATTTTCTAGCGGGATAGCGTTTCCGATTAGTTTATTTAATATATTAGATTTAAGTAGCTATTATTTCCACGCGAGTAAATTTAGTAATAGCTTATATTTTAATAGCGAATTATTCGGCGTCTTAGATAATAGATTAATTTTATATATAATAATCTTCTACGGGTATTAATTCGAAACTTATATAAGGGTAAAAATAGGCTGCGGCAGCATCCGTAAAAATCCACATCCACTCCTTATCCGCTCCGCAGATTGCGGATATAGATAGGATTCTAGATATCCGCATCCGCGCGGATTAGATGCGGATACAGATTTTGAAAATATGGATATCCGCGGATATCCGGCGGATTTGAAAATAATATAAATATGCTAAGTCTCGTGATCCGATTTAATATATATATTTTATACTAATTTTAAGATAATATTCTATACTTCTAGTGTTATATATTATTAAATAAATTACATGTTTATAATATAGAAATTAGTTTACGATTTAACCATTTTATCTAATATATTATATAATTATATTATGGCGTGTCTATCTTAAATCTATTTAGTAATTATAGCTTCTTTTGAATCCTTCCTATCCGATTACTATTTTCTAGATCTAAACTAACTATAGGCCGCTTTAGGGAGTGATAAATCGCTAAATTATTTATATTATTATTAAAATTCCTCTCTTAATCCTTCTCTTAATCTTTCTTTTAATTTTTCTTTTAATTCTTCTCTTAATTCTTCTCTTAATTCTTCTCTTAATTCTTCTCTTAATATCCTTCTTTACTGTTACTAATCAGTTCTATAAACTTAAGTAATTGTGAAAATAGATAGTTCTAATTAAATATAGCAGCTTTATTAAATAATAGATATTTTTTAATTATCTTAGTCTCTGCCTGTTTCAACTTAAACTTAGATAAAAAGTAATAGAGTATTAAACTCTTAATTATCTTTAGCTTTAGCTATTTACAGCGGTAATAGTAGATATTATAAATATAATTAAATAAATACTTTACTTCTGCTTCACTAGCAGGAATTAAGAAAATATCTTATATAATTCTAGTAAATATTAGGAATTTCTGCTCATATTCTTTCCAGTAAATACGTAGATTTTTTTTAATAAGTCCTATTTCTTTATTAGATATAATAAACAGATTAAATAAATAAATAGCTTATCTTTTAATAGATATTATATAATCTTATTTTACTAGTCACTAAATTCATTGATAGGAAGTATAATTTATTATAAATTATAAAATATTATAAGCTCTTTCTTTTTTATCTTACTAATTATCTCTAAGCTATCTAGTTAATAAGCTTCCTTCTAAGCTTATTTCTAATAAGTTATAAACTTATTTTAAAGTACGTCTTAATATTACTTTATAAAATTAATCTTACTGTCTCTCTAATCCTTATTATTAAAGTATCGTAGCTTCTTTAATAGATATAGAATCGTTACTAATATACAGATTATACTATATATACTGTTATTAGTTCTATTATAGTATTTAAAGAGCTTTTTCTAAGCGAATTAAAATATCTAAAGTATGCTTCTCTTTTAATATATATATTTATATTTTAACTTCTTCTTAGCCTCTTCAAGGTGGGTAAAGAGTCTATTATAGATACTAAAAATATACTATATTATATAATTCTTAGTTCTTAATAAAATATTAGTAAAGTCAAAGAAAGGCTTGGTAATTAATAATAGATATTTAATCTAGCGCTATTCCTTATTATTAAGCCTGAACTAAGTATATTAATTTATAGTATAATACTTATTAAAAAAAGATCAAAGTTTTCGCGCACGGATAAGTATTAAAAAGATTAAGTTCCAGCGTGTGCGTATATCTTAAATTAGAATAATCTTAGATTTTTTTTATAGTCTTAGAAATGCTTTATAGTGCTATAGGCTTAAATTAATAAAAACTATAATTCCCCGGACCTATAGTAGTAATTAGTTAAATTTAGAAAAGAGGAATCGAATTAAAGAAATCTTTTTTAGAGTATTTAGAATTAAATAAATAGAATATTTTATCTGAAGATTAATATTTTACTTATTTAACTATTTTAATTTAGCTTTATTATTCTTTAATATAGTCTTTAGCTTTCTAAGAAGCTCGTGCAGGCAGATCTGAATTATATAAATAATATAAGATATATAAAAGATTAAGATATTAGATTAAATAAGGGATTAGACTATCTCCTAGATATTATTTATTATAGTATTATTAGTTATAATTAATAATACTCGGTCAGCAATTTTATAGTATTATAGAATCTAAATAATAGTATTACTTAGATTACTACTAAAATAGGGTCCGTGGAGATACTTAAACCCAAGTAATATTTTATAATAGTACTAATTTTAATTAATAAAATAGCCAGTTATTACTATAAATACTTATTTAAATAAAGACGTCCAGTAATTAAGCGTAATTAAGATTCAGCTTCTATCTAGTAGTTTATTAAATATCTCTCGATACTAATCTTCTATTAATATATTAAGAAATCGTTATATTAACCGGGTAGAGGGAATTTTAAGCTTTAATTCTGTGATTTAAGAATAATTAAGAAGATTTTAAAAACTAAAATATTTAATAATCCGAAATAGGAGCCGGGCAGTTATTATAAATTTAAGAATCTTTTATTAAAAGATAGACTTATTAAATGAAGAAGATATTTATATATACGACTAAAGATATATAAAGTATAAGTAAGGTATACTAGTTTAGAAAGTCTAGATCAGAGAAAATAATAAATTATATTTTATAAAAATTAACTAATATCCTATTTCTTTAAGCCCGAAGGCTTTATATATATAATACTTTTTAAATATATCTTTATTAAAGATATCTCTACCCGATAATAACTTAGATAGATAAGAATAGTCTAATAGTATTTATATATTATCTTAGACTTACTAGTCTTCTTATGTGTAACTTAATTA
The DNA here is from genome assembly GCA_027569665.1 of Aspergillus bridgeri. Classification (NCBI taxonomy): domain Eukaryota; kingdom Fungi; phylum Ascomycota; class Eurotiomycetes; order Eurotiales; family Aspergillaceae; genus Aspergillus; species Aspergillus bridgeri. Next base: position 84,702 of record JAPDKQ010000106.1, on the reverse strand, counting down.
AAATAATCCTAAATATTAAAAGTCTTTTACTTATCTTACTATTAAATTAACTTTTATAAGCTCTCTTTTTTACTAAACTCTATCTTTAGCTATTATTTAATAAAACTCTTCCGAGAACTCTCTATATTATAGTTAATTATATTTTTATTAATGTCAAAGCCGTAGCTTTGATGGATTGAGGTTTCAATATGAAGTTGTTGTCATTCTTGCTTTTCTTGGAGGTAAGCTCCGCGGCTAACTAACTAGCTATTAGGCGGTAAGAAGAGGCAAAATGGTGACAGTGGGGATTGAAGGAAAAATGGCACGCCCACGTGTCAAACAAGAGAAAGGAAATAAAGAAATAAACAATTTTGGAGAATAAAAATCTGTCAGAAGAAATTATCAATCGGATTGTCTCTTACGCTTCTTTGAAGCAGACGGCGAAGTGGCGGTTGGAGCAGGCGTCTCTGCAGGGGTTCTCCGAGGGTCAACGGGAGCAGTTTGAACAGAAGGAACAGGAGTAGGCGAAACAGCAGAGACAGTAGGCATTGGAACAGCAGGAAAGGTAGGTGTTTGACTTGCGGCTGTAGGTGTTTGACTTGCGGCGGTAGGTGTTTGAACAGGATAGTGAAGACCAAACTGCGCAGCCATTCCAGCGATTAATAAAATAACGTTCTGTTGGATCACTCTACCGGAGATGTTTTTAAGCTTATTATTAGTTAAATATAATAAAGCTTGGGTAGTAGATAAAGCGAGTTTAGATAAACGAAGCGATTCCTATAAAGCGTTATTCTATATCTTATTATTATCTAAATCCCTAACTACACCTAGCTAGTAATACTAATAATTAATCTTTTTAGTTTCTAATTTATAAGTGATCTTAGCCAGTTTAACTTAGGTATTAATCTATTATTAAATAAATCTATGTTAGGTTTAGACTAGATTATTATATATATTAATAAGCTATTAAAGGAATTTACTATGGTTCTTAATTTATTTTTATACGGCATAGTTCTAGTGTTTAATTTAGATTTAGACGAATACGTTTTGTTCTTTAAGAATATAATTTTAATAATAGAGAAGAATAGTTAGCTTATTAAATATATTATTCTTTAAAGTATCGGATCCTGATCTAGGGAATTTATTTAAATAACTAAAAGAATATATAAAAAAACTCTTATTATCTTAATTATCGGTATAATAAATTTTAATAGAGGGTTCGGGCTCTTCAGAAGATTAGACAGGCTCTTTAGAATTAGAAGATCGGACGGGTTCTTTAGAAGATTAATAAATAGAAAATTAAACGGATTTTCTAGCTCGAGATTTAGATTTAATACTAGATTTCTTTTTTATTACTTTAAGGTCTTTCTTGGTAGGTAAGTTATTAATATTAATCTTATTATAAATAGAATTAATAAAATCGATTCGGATAGGACTCCATATAACTAGACGGACGGAGGAAATGTTATAGAATTTAATATTTTTTAGTTATTCTAAGTTATTTAGATTAAAATTATCCGGAATAACAGTGAATTAATTCTCTAATATTAAACTAATACGAGCTTAGCCGGGGTAAAGAGTTACTAGTCTAGTAACTTTGGTATTTATTTAGAAATGCGGAAAAATAGGATATTATTTATATAGGATAAGTCCAGCTTATAGTTATCTAAGATAGATAATATATCTTTTAAGGATATCGTTAGCTAGTTAGAGAGAAATTAAAGTAGTATTCTTATCTATTAAAAGGTAGGATAATTTAAAAACTAATATAAAGTATTAATTATTAATTTTAATAACTACCGGATAATTACGAGAGTATCTAGTTTTCTTAACTACTCTATTCTTATTAAAATCATAGAACTAATAAATAGCTCGTATAATTCTATTAATATTTAGATAAATAAGGACTTTAACTAACTAAAAGTTAGATAGTTTAATATAATAAGAGGGAAGTTCTTAATTATTAGAAAAATTAGAGTTAATACATGGCTAGTTGGCTTAATTCTTGTTATTCTATATTATAGATAAATCCTATCTAATATTATTTTTAAATATAGTATTTCCTCGGGTTATATTATAAGATTTCTTTTATTTTCGGATAATAACTCTCTAAGTAGGCGTTCTAAATAATTTAATATCTCTAATAGTTAAAGATAGAGAATTAATAGGAGGATTAACAGGTGTGAAACTAGTAGCACTAGTTAAAGAGAAAGTTAGAGAATTAACAGGAGGAATAATAGATGTGAAATCAGTAGTAGTAGGGGTTTAAGTAATATACTAAGATTTAGTAGATTTAACAGCGGCCTAATCGAGTGTCTAATTAAGTTAAATAACGGCGTGGTTAACTCTAGATAGGCTTTATTCCTTGGATTTAGACGTTTTAAATATTGGCTCGTAGAGCTCGTTAACTCCGTGTACGGGATCTATAAGGTTTAAATCATTAAAAGAATAAAAAAGAATAAAGAAGTTGAAAGGAAATAAGATAGATATAATAAAAAAGAAAGAGATGGAAAACTATAGTTTAAAAAATAGGAAAATAGGTATTTAGATAGTAAATATAAACTAGGATAAAAGCGGAGGTAAGGATATAAGCGCTTATAAATGTTATTAAAGTTATTTAATTAATTATTCTAAGATAATTAACTATTTAAATTTAGCTACTATTTTAGAGGCCGTAAGATAATCTTCTTTTATCTATTTATCTTTATAAAACGGATAGCCTTTCTAAATAATAAAATATTAAATATATAGTATCCGATTATATCTAATATAAATTATATATTTATTAATTATCTATTTAATTTTATAGTAGTCTTCTTCTTCTAAATATTTATTATTAATAACTATACTTAGACAGTCAAAATCCTGATAACTATATGGATCTTTTAAACAGGATTTAAGTATTATAATTAATTAATTAAACGCGTTAATTTATCCGTTTTCTATTTCTTTATAATATTCGATTCTAAAGTTAAACTATAATAATTTTTCTAATTATCTCGCTTATCTCCTGGTCAACTCAGTTATTATAAAAAATATAAGATTCGTATAATCTATCTTTACTAAAATCTAGTATTAAACTTCTAAATATATCCTCTAGATTTTAAATACTAGTACTATAACTAATAGTTCTTTATTATAGATATCGTAATTTATTTCCGCTTAAATAAGCTTTCGTGAGTAAAATATAGTTAGTTTTATTTTATTATTCTTATCTAGTTATATTAATCTTATTCTGATAATATAGTCTGATGCGTCGGTTTCTACCGTGATTAGTTTGTTCGGATCGTGTTATATAAGAATTAGTATAATAGTAATTTTTTACTTTACTTCCTTGAAAGCTTTCTATATCTATAATATTTATTTAAATTTCTCGGACTTCTTTATTAGATTAAATATTAATATTATAACCCTTACATAGCTGTCTATAAATTATCGATAGTAGTTAATTAATCCTGTGAATTATTATACTTCTTTTAAGTTTCTTGGTATAAGCTAATCCCTAATTATCTGAACCTTATTTCTTTCTATTTATACTTCTTTAATAGATATCCAGTATCCGAGGAACCCTATCTTTTAAATATAGAATTTATACTTCTTGAGTTTCAGTCGTAGTTTAGTGATATTTAACTTTCTTAATACTTATTTTACATGTCGGATATGCTCTCCTTTTATATTTAAGAATACTAAAATATCGTCTAGATATATGATAATAAATATGTCGAGTAGTTCTCTAAGAACTTTATTAATAAATTGTTAAAACGATACTGGTGCGTTAGTTAATTTAAATAATATAACTATATATTCGAAATACCCGTATTTTATCCTGAAAGTTATCTTCTATTCGTTTTCTTTAATAATTCGTAATTTATTATATATATTAGTAATATTAAACTTCGTAAACTATTTTATTCCTCTAATCTTGTCTTGGATTTCTAAAATAAGCGATAGAAAATATTAGTCCTTAATCGTCTGTTTATTTAATAGTCGGTAATTAATATATAGTTATATATTCCTATCTTTCTTTAGTATAAACAGTATTATATATTTTATAGGTGATATTAATAGTCGAATGTATCCTTTTACTAGTTATTTATTAATGTACTGTCGTCATACTTATAATTCTTTTTCTAATATAGTGTTAGACCGAGGTCTGGGATTGTGTGAACAACGTGTTGGGTACGCAGTGCGGGATCGTATTGGTAGGGGTGCGATGACTATTGAACTAATTACTGGTCTTTAGAACCCGTGGTTCTGAAGCCCCTTTTCCCTATAGACGGGTCATGTGACCCAGACTATCCTACCAATCAAGCCCTACCCGCACTGCGGTCCAGAGAAGCGCAGTACGGTAGATGGTTATAATAACTACCCCCTTCCTTCTCAAGGCCACGGCCCCGTGGCTTGGGTGCCTAAGGTACCTGCGGCCATGTGTGTGCCGGGCTTTAGTCCAACTTTCTCCTAGATTAGCCTCCTGCGGCTCGTCGGAATATAGAAAATACCGTATTATAGTTTAAACCGGCCAGCTTAGTGTTCGTCCGTTCTAATATTTCTAATTAGTCGGTATTTTAAGGTCGTGTATTACCTAATATAGTAGTATATAATAGTATTATTAATAGTAGCTAGTTATTTAATAATAAATATAGATAATCTTTCTTTAAGTTCTTTTTATAATATAATTTTTTTTCTCCTTTTTCTTTCTCTTTAGTATCTTTTTTTTATAGTATTATATATAATTCTTATTTTTATTTCTTTTCTATTTCTGCTTTATTTATCTTTAAACTTATAATATAATCTTATTATATTTATTTCTATATTTTATCCAGTTTTCAGCTTTAGAATTCTTTATTTATAGCCTTCTTATATCGTGGAAATTATTATTATAGATTATAATTATTTATTATATTATATAATTACTATTATATTACGTTTTTTAAAATATATTTTTTTCTTTATTTCTTAATTAATTTCTTTAATTCTTTTTTTTATTATATTCTACATTCTATTTTATATTAATTCTTCTTTTTTTCTTTCTTTTAAATTAATATATTATTATATACTATATTATCGCAGACTATAGTAGACTTCCGCACAACCCAACATAACCCGGACCCAACCCGGACCCAACCCGGGCTGGGTTGGGTTTTGGGTCGAAGACTCCGACCCAGCGTTGGGTCCGGGTTGGAGTTGGGTAACCCAGCCTGGGTCCGGGGCCCCAACTTGGGTTATTGTCACGGTGCGGATCCAAGGATGACTAACTGGCTCGATCACGTGACCGCACCACCTCCTATCTTCCCGCTGTCTCGAGGTCCTGTTGTAGCTCTTCGAGCTACGTCTTGTCTATTAGCCTGTATATAGCTTAACCCTGTAGTAATCTAGTATCTGTTACTCTAAAGCCTGCCTGCCCGCCTGTCTACTATTAGCTCTACTATCTCCGCCAGCCCGCATCTTGACACTACGTAGCTCCTTCCTATAAAGCTGGTATTAACTTAACATACCTAAAATCCCGAAATTCTTATCCCTATCTGAGGGCCCCGAATAATTCGTTTAATATATAGCTAAATACGCCAAAGAATAGTATCTATACTATAAGTAGATCTATAGATTTATTATTAACGTGAATACCGAACGAAACCGTCTTTAGAAGAATATAACAGCTATAATAGCTATTATCTTTTATTAGACCTAGTAGAATAAAAACTTAAACTCTTAATTAATTAAGATCACGGCTATCTAGAAGATTCTAATAAAAGAATATAATTAAGCTATTTAGGCTACTATTTCTAGAATTAATACCCTAGACTAGACCCCTGAACCTATTACTAAAGAATCTTTAGTTATTTTAATAAAAGCGCTTATATTAATTAATTCCGGATCTTTTACCTCTATCTGCCTTTCTAAACGCCTGCCCGATTTTAATAAATTTAAAGATATCTAATTAGATCTCCGCTATTTTATTTTTTAAATTAAGAAAAAGATAACTATAAATCATAATCATTTTCTAATTTCCGAGACCCGTATAGCCTATATTATTAATTATTTAAAAGAACTATCTTACGCCTAGATCCTGCCGTATATTAAGGACAGAATCTATTAGTTAAATAATTATACTAATATCCTAAATATACTAGATAGAGTCTATAGTAATCCTAACCGCGTTTATAATACCTGTAACGCTCTTTTTATTTTAAAATAAAAGAATTAGAAGTTTTCTATCTTCTTCGCTGGGTTCTAATATTTAGTTATAAAAAGTAAGATAACCGAAAATAGTCTTATAATATTATTAAAATATATAATTAATTAAAAATTAAAAAATATATTATTTTATTATAAACCCCCTGCTAGTTTCTATATTAACTTTATTATTTTCTTATAAAAGTTAGAAAACCGCCGGATTTAATATATCTATATTTAGCTATAAAGACTTATATTAATTAGAAATCTAGAGAACTAATTATTTATTAATTTATCTAAAAGTTTTTCGCGAGAGATTTTTATAGATTCTTTTAAAAATTAGCTAATTTTTCCTAATCCCGAATTTATAGACTTATTATTATTCTATTATAGACCGCTTAGCCCCCGTGATTTTATCTATTATAACTATAAAGAGTGCTTCTAATACAGCTCTAATAAATATCTTATTAAGGATTATTCTAAGTCTAATAATTATACCCGCCGGATTAACTATATTAACTATTCTAATTTTCTATAAATAGTATTTTTTTTTAGAAAACTATCTCTCTTAATATTCTTTTTTTATTATATCTCCGGGGATCTATCTTAATTACTTTTATTATATACCTTTTAGCCCCGAATAGAATTCTAATTTAAATATTTATATTCTTCTAATTTGAGCGAGTAGTTAAAAAAAGTCTATTTAATTTAAGCCGCGATTAAGTAGATAAATCTATATAATTTTACTGTATATCTGAAACCGCTGCTAAAGAAATCCTAATTAAAAAGAAACTCTGAAAAAATGACTTACTGGTTATTACTATAATATTAAATCTAGGTAAAAGTAAGATTACTAGTTATATTTTATTAGATATTAGCTGTTCTATATTCCGCGCGGTAAATAATAGTTAGACTAAGTCTTACTATCTTATCTTATACTCCCTAAAGAAATCTAAGCTGTTAATAGGATTTAATAGTATAAAAAGCGAAACTAATAAGATTATTTATTATATATATATAATCCTGAAGATCTATAATTATATTAAAAAAAATATTCTATTTCTAATTATATAGTTAGCCTATTTCCTAGTAGTAATTAGCCTACTATAATTTAAATTATATAACCCGCGAGTAAACTTTATTAAATATATTCTTTAGTTTACTAGCCCGTACTACTAGAAATACTATAATATCCTAGAACGTCCTGGAAAGATACGAGCCTTATATAATATTCTAGCCCGAGCCTGATCCGAGAATCTAAAAGTCTCTATACTCCTACGCTATAAAGATATTTATTAAATTTTACTTAACACTTGCGCCGCATACGCCCGCTAAAAAGACTAAATCCATGTTTTAACCGTAAAATAAATTAATCTTATTATTAAAGATATATTAGATAAATCCGAATCTAAACTATCCGAGAAATTTAAGAATTTTATAGATATCTTCTTTTCTAAAGAAGTAGAGAAGTTATCGCTATATTAAGATTATAATTATACTATTATTCTAGAACTAGAAAAGAGATCCCTGTTTAGCCCGCTTTATAATATATTAAAAGAAAAGTTAATAGCCCTCTAAGAGTGGCTATTAGAGAATTTATAAAAAAACTTTATCCGTCCTAGTTTCTTACCCGCCGTATTCTCTATTTTATTTATTAAGAAATCTAATAGAGGTCTATATTTCTGCGTAGATTACCGTATTTTAAATATAATTATGATTAAGGACCGCTACCCGCTTCTACTTATAAAGAAGACCCTGAATAATCTAAAAAAAATATACTACTTTATTAAGATTAATATTATTAATATATTTAATAATCTCCGTGTTAAGAAAAAATAAGAATAGTTAATAGTCTTCCGTACGTGTATAAGGCTTTATAAATCTTTAATAATATTATTTAGTTTAATAAAGGCCCCCGGGATCTTCTAATACTATATTAATAATATTTTATATAATTACCTTAATATTTTCTATACTATTTATTTTAATAATATTCTAATTTATAGTTATACCCGCTCTAAATATATAGAATATATCTATTATATTTTTATAAAATTACAAGACGCGGGCCTTTATAGTAAACTATTCAAATGCGAATTTATAGTACTAGAGATAAAGTTTCTAGATTTAATTATTAGCTATAATAATATCTAAATAAATCTAGATAAGATAAAGACTATAATAAATTAACTTATATCTATCTCTATAACCGACATATAAGCTTTTTTAGAATTTAGTAATTTCTACCGGCGATTTATTTAAGATTTCTCTAAAATCACCGTACCGCTGGTCGCCCTAACTAAGAAGAATATATTGTAAAAATAGATATCCGCCTACTAGACGGCTATAGATAGTCTATAAAAGATTTTTATAGATATTTCTATATTATAACCGTTTAACTAGACCCGATCTATTATTTTAGACTAATATATCCGACTACGTATCTATTAGAATATTATCCTAGTATAGTAATAATAATATATTATATCTAATTATTTTTTTCTCTAAAAAATATTCGCCCGCTGAATATAACTATAAGATTTATAATAAGGAATTACTAACTATTATTTATTATTTTAAGAAATAGCGCTTAGAACTTAAAAGATCCTTATTTCTAATTTATATTATTTTTAATTATTATAATCTAGAATATTTTATATCTATAAAGCTCCTGAACCGTTATTAAATTTAATAATCTAAGTTTCTTTTTTATTTTAATTTTAAGATTATTTACTAACCCGGAAAATATAGAATAAAATCTAATAGCCTAACTAGGAGATTAGAAAATCTTTCTAAAAAAAAGAATAAGCGCCTACTATACTAAAACTAGACTATTCTAAAATACGAAAATCTCGATCTATCTAATCTGCCTAAATTAACTAGCTTATCTAAATTAATAAACCCGTCTAAATTAATAAACCCGCCCGAATTAAGTAATCTATCTAATCCGTCTAAACTAGCCAGCCCGCTTTTTTAACTAGAGCTAATACTAGAAGACTAACCCTAGTTAAAATTACTAGAAAAACCCCCCGTCCTAATAGCCTCGGTTATTTAATCCCGCTGAAGAGTTAGTTTCGAGAATAAATAAGATCTATAACTATTATCTAAGATTTAGACTAGTTTAAAAGACGCCTATAAAAGAAATAACTTAATCTATAAAATTTAGAAAGCTCTAGCTACGGGAAAAAACCGTTATCTAAAAATTACTCTAGCCGCCTGCGAGAGATAAGATAATTTCTTATTTTATAAAAATTATTTATAAATCCTAGATAATAATTAATTAAAAATTAATTTAATCTAATTAATCTATAATAAACCTATCTCCGGATATTTTAGAAGAAACCGAACCTATGAATTATTATTCTAGGAATATTATTAGTCTAATATATACCGCTATATAGTCTAATAGGTCTAGAACTATTATATATACCGCTGTACTATTCTATTATAAGAAGCGAAATAGGGTATCTTAAAATTTTTACTAATATCTAAACGTGTATAATAAGATATATCTATAGACTTTATTACTAATCTATCTAAAAGCTAGGACTATAACGTTATACTTATGATAATAAATAAACTAATTAAAATAAAATATTTAATTCCTTATAACATGATAGCTAACGCCTAGAATATAGTAATAATATATATCTAATATATCTAGAAATTACACGGCCTACCTCGAACTATTATATTAAATAAAGACTTTTAGTTTATTATTAATTTTTAAAAATATCTGATTAAACGTCTCCGGATAATAAATAAGCTATTAATTATATATTATCCCGAGATAGATAGCTAGATTAAATATATAAATACTATAATAGAATAATATCTATAAGTCTATATAAACTATTTATAGAATAATTAAAATATCTAATTTCCGCTAGCCGAGTTCGCGCTAAATAATATATATTTAGATACTATTAAAACTATCCTATTCTTTATAAACTACGGTTTTCACCCCTATATAGGTTTTAAATTAACGCCCGTAAAAGACTATTATATATAGAATTAATCTACTATCTAAAACGCTAAATAATTTATTATTAAAATATAAGCTATTATTGAATTCGCTCACGCGGAAATAGTAGTTACTTAAATGATAAATCTAATATATTAAATAGACTAATTAGAAACACTATCCTATTAGGAAGTTTAAAAAGAACTAACTAGTATAATTAAATATCTAATATATTAAGATTGTACGCTCTAGTAAGAAGCTTGACTGGAATATATTAGACCTATATTAAATTAAAAAAATTATTAGCTTATATACCTATCGTCTAGAACTACCGCCTAGTATAAAGATCTATCCTATATTTAATATTAGCCTACTTATACCGGCCAGCCCGAATCTTTTATTAGATTAAGTTTAATCTCTTCCGTTGTATATAGAAGTTAAAGAACTTAAAGAATAAGAGATAAAAAATATCTTTAACTCCTTTTAAGACCGCCGGAGACGTGGCCGTTCCTATTTAATATATATTATAAAATAAATAAAATATCTAGATCTAACCGCGGAACCGGCTAAATATTTAGAATATATAGAATAGATTATCCGTAATTACTATTATAGATACTCGGATAAGCTAGGCCCCCGTTAGCCTTAACGGAGCTCAGCTATAGAAGGGGGGCATATTATCACGATGCGGATCTAAGAATAACTAACTAGCTCGATCACGTGACTGCACCACCTCCTATCTTCCCGTTATCTTGAGGTCCTATTATAGCTCTTTAAGCTATATCTTATCTATTAGCCTGTATATAGCTTGACCCTGTAGTAATCCAGTATCTGTTACTCTGAAGTCTGTCTGCCCGCCTGCCTGTCATCAGCTCTACCACCTCCGCCAGCCCGCACCTTGACAGTTATAAACAATGCAAACATAAATTATGCAAAAATACGTATGTTTTAGAGTTGTTTTTACTATATTACTTATAGTAATATTAGTATCTAAGTTGTATTGTATAGTTATAATAATAAATTAATCTATTATATTAACTAAAATATATAAAAAACGATATTATTAATATTTAGTAAGATATATAATATATAAAAAAAATAGTATAGTGAATTATATATATCTTCAGTATTTTAATAAAAATATACCCTACTTTCTTTATTTAGTATTTATTATAATATTTATATAATATATACTAATAAATAGCTATTCTAAATATATATAGCTTAATATAAAAGGCTATTACCTATATAAAAAGCTAATATAAGCTGTATTAGACAATACTAGTGCATAATTTATAATCATTTTATACTGATTTTTATGCAAAAATTGGGTCGAATTGGGTTATATTGGGTTTTATTGGGGCCCCAACATTGGGTCCGGGTTGAACTTCTCTAACCCGGACCCAGGCTGGGTTGGGTTTTGGGTCGAGATCTTCGACCCAAGTTGGGTTATGCGGAAGTCTAGACTATAGATTACAGACTATATTTTTTATTCTATTATATTATTAATAATTAATATTTATTATTTTAATTTATACCAGTAGCCGTATATATTCTATTATATTAATTTTAACCGGCGCTTATATACCTATTATATATCTTTTCTTTTTAAATATTTAATATCTTCTTATTTTTATATTCTGCCCCTATCTCTAGAATTCTAGTACTAATTAATATTATAAAAAATAAAATACTATCTTCCTTCTTACATGTTTCGCGTTATTATATTACCGCTAATCCTACCGTTATTAAATACTTTATTTATTTACTAGCTTTCTTTATAATATATATTATTTAGTATATCTTATCGTCTAAGACCCTCGCCGCCCAGTTTAAAAAGATAAATATTATTATTAAAGGCTAAATAGTATGAATAGAATCTGGCGTTAAATAGTACTAGCGCTATCTACGCTGTCTAGTCTAGGCCCTTACTACGCACTGTGTGATTAAATATATTATATTAGGTACTACTAAGACCGCCGCCGTCTTATAATCCGCGGTATATATTATTAATTTTACTATATATAAGCCGCGCGTTACAGTATCTATCCTAGCTTTACTGGGTATACCGGATAATAATAAGAGATCTTATACCCTTTTACCGCTTCCGGTTCCTAAGTCGCTCTCGTTATCTATTATAAAGCGGGTCTTAAATTTCTTTAATTAGTAGATTATTATTTAAATAAATAGATAGATAGTTTTTTTATTTCTTATATATAAATTTTCGCGGTATAAAATATCTTAAATAATCCGAGATTATTTCTTTCTAAATTATCTTTATTTTACGGGTTTTTCCGGCTCGTAGTACTAGTTTAATATATAATTTCTAAATATTTCTATATCTTAAATATTCTCTATTAGCTCTTATATAGTATCTTTTATAAGCTAGTATTTTATTAAACTAGATATTCCGTTATATTATAGATTATTTTATATTTTATAATTCTTTTAATTAACTATTTTCTATCTTTTTAAATTAGGACGCTGCCTCTTTCTAGATTAATATTTATTAATTTATTTTCTAGTTCTAGTAATAAGACGTAAAATATTAGATAAAATTATCTAAATCTTAGAAGAAGGTAAAATATATATATCTATTTATCCGCTGTCAGGGACCTGACATCCCCGGGGTCACGTGACCAAGGCACATGACCCACAAACCTCTCAAGTACAGCCGCTCAGCGCCCGCACTTCAGATCTTCACGTAACTTATTTCTTATTTAATATAGATTATCTTTTTTAGTATTTATGTCTTACAGTAATAAGTTATATTATTTTCTAAAAATTACTAGTATTATATTAATTCAGAATTTGCTCTTTTACATTCCTAGATATTTTATTATTAAAATTTAACTTTACCGACTCGTGGACCTCTTAATATCATAATACGCCTTTACCATAATCTAATCTAATTACTATTATCTAATTAGCTAAGACCTTCTATATTACGCTAGATAGCTTTTTAAGAATCTATCTCTGGTATATCTAATCGCTCTATTAATAAAATATCCTATTATTCCGCCCGTAACGTGAGCGAGGATAAGTTAGAAGCTCTAGATATTATTAAAAAAATCCTAAGATAACACGTATTTACCGTATAGTAAATAATTCCACTAAGACCGTAAATAGTAGTCTTATCCTTACCCGTATTAACTTTAATACTTTAAATAAAGATAAGAAACCCGTCTTTAAATTTATTTTTAATAAAAACCTATTCGGCACTCGCCTTATAGTAATAGCGGGTAACCCGTTAATCTAGAATAATAAGATACTTAAACTTTATATTCGAGTCTTAAAAGCAGAGTTAAAGATTATATAAGTTAAAATTAAGATTATATAAGTAGAAATATAGACTATAAATAAAAAAGTTAATAAATATTATTCTTATTCGTATATATTAACTAAGAAGATAGAATATCTGCGCGAAGAAAATACTCGTTTATAAAAAAACTAATTAAGTATAAAATTGTAGTAAGACTAATATTTTATTAATTTAAATTAAGATAACTCTCTGGAGAGCGTGGAAAGCGATATTTAATATAAATAATATATTAAATATTATATAATAATAAATATTAGTACTACTACCGTAGTAGATTCACGGTTTTAAGAAAAAAAGCTAATTATTATTCTCGGAGCGGATAACGTTGTAAAATATTAGATATAGTGTCTTATACTTAATTAGAAATTCAAGATTAACTAATAGTATTTCTTTATTAAAAAAAGTAAGATTCTCTATACTTTAAAATATATATAGGAAGATCTGTTTAGAGTTCTTAATTAATATATAATCTAGATTCTAGATCTCTTATACTATTATTTTATATATAAGCTAGAGATATACTTAGGCGTCTATCTATAAAAAGATAAAGCGAAACGGGAACTTCTTAATATTAAATAAGGTAAAAAGAAGATAGTAACTACCTACTACTAGCGTTTTATAGTATTTTAATTTAATACTAGTATAATTAAAGAAGACCGTATTCTTAAATTCTAGTATTTCTTTTTATCTTATATTAGTAAGCTATTTAGCGACAGGACTTTCAATTTTATAATAGAAGTCTTAAAAGTAATATATTATAAAAAGAGAGGCTATAAAGAAGTTAATTTTATATTTGTAAAGGTACGTGTCATGGTGTTGACCCCCGGGCGCATTCGGGAGTGCTAACCACTACACTACTGGCAAAAGACTAGTATGCAAAGCCAGAGGCTTTGCACTGCGCTCGCATATATAAACCTCTGGCAGGAACAGGAACAGGAACAGGACAGAACAGAACAGAACAGAACAGAACTCCACAGGTGCTGGCGTTGCACCGTGACAGTACGCGTTTTTCTAGTATAGTAAATTATTAATTAGAAATCTTATATCTCTAGAGCCGCGAATATCCCTTAATCTATTATTTCTCTAGATATATATAAATGACGCTTTAATCTCTCTAATATTAAATCTCTAAATTAGAAAAGCGAATGATTTAAATCCTAAGAGAATCTTTCTAAGCTTACTAATAAGAAACGGGCTTTATTCTCTTATATAAGACGCTGCTGGAGTTACCGTAGATTTAACTACTAGATAAGTAATCTTTATTATCCTAAATTTGCTTTATATAGGAATAGAGCTAAATCTTTTAATAAGATAGTTATTATTAAGAATATAGAAGAGATATTAGAATTAAAAAATAAGTAATCTCTAATTAAAGTCATAATCGGAGATAGATTAAAAAGAAGAATTTTTATTTTTTATTTTTACTAGCTCTAAAAATAGGATTAGAAAGTAAGCTTAAGTTAAGTAGATATTTTATAATATTAGCTAAGGTAGAGCGGACCTCTATATCTATTTTAATAAATAATAGTAGCGAAATTAAAATAGTTAATTTATTTTTTATACGTAAATATAATCTTTTAATAATAGATTTTATTATTCTAATTCCTCTATATCTTGCTGATGGTAAATTCTACTTTATTATAATCTAAATAGCTCTATTTAATCTTAAGATAGATAATTATATTAAATAATTTGCCGTCTATGTTGCCCTATTATCTTATTATAAATTTATTCTAGAAGATTATTAGTTATTTATATATAATCCGCATATCGATTTTATATAACGAATAATAACTTTTAACTTATTATACTATTTTATAGATAATTATTTTTTCTAAATAACATTCTGCATCGTATACACCCGCGAAGCGAAAAAGACTATCTTTACTTTAGTAGATTAAATATCTAGGATTTACCTTATTAGCGCTTAGCGATTTATAACTCTAGCTGTTTAATAGGACTATTATGGATTCTTAATTATATTTAGAAACGGTAAAAAGTATTTTTACGCCTCTATAACTAATACTATATGATTTAAGGATTATGATAAATTTCTTATAAATTAAGACGAGTATTTAATTAAATAATTAAAGAAACAAGTTCCTAAGAAATACTACTCTATAATTAAAATATTTATAAAAAAAGACGCTGATATATTTTTACTGTACCATATAAAAAACTATAAGATCTAGCTAGTTAAAGACGCTATATTCTTTTTTATAAAAGATTACCGTTCTATATCTGAATAGGAATTAAATATTATATAGAAATATATTTAAAAGTAGTTTAAAAAAGATTTTATTTAACTAAGCTTATTGCAGACCGTCGCCCCGTTATTAATTATCTAGAAACTTAACGGGGGTCTATATATATACGTTAACTATCGTGCTCCAAATAAGCTTATAATTAAGAGTTAATATCTAATCCCGCTTATTAACGAGATACTTAACCGCCTAAAATATATAAAAATATTTAGTAAGATAGATATAATCTATATATTTAACCGTTTACGAATTAAAGAAGACCAAGAATAATTAATTATATTTAATATATACTACGGGCAGTTTAAATATCTAATTATATTTTTTAGGTTATATAATATACCTGCGTTCTTTTAGAGTTATATAAACCGGCCTCTATTTAAGTATCTTAACGTCTTTTATACTATATATTTAGATAATATTCTTATCTATAGTAACACCGAAGAGAAGTATACTAAGTATATTTTTAAGATACTAAAATAGCTTCTAGATCGCGGGTTATAAACTGATATTAATAAATACGAATTTAATATAAAAAAGATTAAATATCTTAGTTTAATTATAATAATCGAAGATATATATATAAATCTAGAGAAAATAGCTGTAATTCGCGATTAATAAATATCTATCTTAATTAAAGATATACTCTTTTTCGTAAATTTTATAGGATTCTATTAGTACTTTATATATAGATTCTCCCACCGGACTAGACCCCTTACGGATTTAATTAAGAATAATAAAATATATAAAACCTAATTAGAGGCCCGCAGGGTTTAGTATTTTATATTTAAATAGACTCCCGCGTGCGAAACGATCTTTTAAAATCTAAAAAAGATTTTTTAGACCGCTTTAATACTCGCGTATTTTAACTCCGATCTAGAAATATAGATAGAGACAGACTCTACAGTATTTTATAATAATTAAGTAGCTAAATCGCCGGTAAATCCACTAGGCTAAGTTCTTATCCGAATTTAATTTTATTATATATTGTCAGGGACCTGACATCCCCGGGGTCACGTGACCAAGGCACATGACCCACAAACCTCTTAAGTGTAGCCGCTTAACGCCCGCACTTTAGATCTCCACGTAACTTATTTCTTATTTAATACATATTACCTTTCTTAGTATTTATACCTTATACTAATAAGTTGCGTCCTTTTCTAAGGATTACTAGTATTATATTAATTCAGAATTTCCTCTTTTATATTCCCAGGCATTTTATTATTAAAATTTAACTTTACCGACCTATAGATCTCTTAGCATCTTAATACACCTCTACTATTATCTAATCTAATTATTACTATCTAATCAGCTAAGACCTCTTATATTATACTAGATAGTTTTCTAGGGATCTATTTCCGGTATATCTAAGCGCTTTATTAGTAAAGTATTCTATTATTCCGCCCGTAGCGTGAGCGAGAATAAGTTAAGAGCTTTAAATACTATTAAAAAGAATCCTAAGATAATATGTATTTATTATGTAATAAATAATTTTACTGAGACCGTAGATAACAGCCTTACTCCTACCTATATTAATTTTAATACTTTAAATAAGAATAAGAAACCCGTCTTTAAATTTATTCTTAATAAAGACCTATTCAGTACTCGTCTTATAGCGATAGCGGGTAGCTTATTAATCTAGAATAATAAGATACTTAAACTTTATATTTAAGCCCTAGAAGCAGAACTAAGAATTATATAAACTGAAACTAAGACTACGCAGGTAAAAATATAGACTATAAATAAAAGAGTTAATAAATACTATTCTTACTCGCATATATTAGCCGAGAAGATAGAATATCTACGTAAAGAAAATACTTGTTTATAGAAGAACTAGTTAAGTATAAAACTATAATAAGACTAGTATTCTATTAATCTAAATTAAGATAACCCCCTAAAGAGCGTGGAAAGCGATATCTAGTATAAATAATACGCTAAATATTATATAATAATAGATACTAGCGCTACTATCGCAACAGATTCACAGCCTTAAGAAAAGAAGCTAACTATTATTCTTAAAGCGGATAATATTATAAAATACTAGATATAATGTTTTATACTTAACTAGAAATTTAAGATTAACTAATAATACTTTTTTATTAAAGAGAGTAAGATCCTTTACGCTCTAAAATATATATAGAAAGACCTATTTAGGATTCTTAATTAATATATAGCTTAGACCCTAGATCTTTTATATTATTATTTTATACGTGAGCTAGAGATATATTTAGATATCTATCTATAAAAAAATAAAATAAAATAGGAACTTCTTAATATTAAGCAGGATAAAAAGAAGATAATGACTACCTACTACTAGTATTTTATAGTGCTTTAGTTTAATACTAGTATAGCTAAAAAAGACCGTATTTTTAAGTTTTAGTACTTCTTTCTATCTTATATTAGTAAGTTATTCAGCGATAGGGCTTTTAATTCTATAATAGAAGTCTTAGAAGTAACACGTTATAAAAAAAAGGGCTATAAAGAAATTAATTTTATATTTATAAAGGCACGCGTTTCTTTAATATAGCAGGCCGCTAACTAGAAACCCCGTATTCCTAGAGCCGCGAAGCCGCGAACGTCTTTTAATCTACTACTCCTTTAAATATATATAAGCGACGCTTCGACCCTTTTAGTATTAAATCTCTAGATTAGGAAAATAAATAATTTAAATCTTAGAAGAATCCTCCTAAGTTTACTAATAAGAAACAGGCTTTATTTTTTTATATAAGACGTTACTGGAGTTACCGTGGATCTAATTATTAGATAAATAATCCTTACTATCCTAAATTTACTTTACGTAGGGGTGGAGCTAAATCTTTTAATAAGATAGCCGTTACTAAGAATATAGAAGAGATATTAAAATTAAAAAATAAATAGTCTCTAATTAAAATTATAATTAGAAATAGACTAAAAAAAAGAATTCTTAATTTTTATCTTCGCTGGCTCTAGAAATAGGATTAAAAAATAAGTTTAAGCTAGATAAATACTTTATAATATTAGCTAAGATAAAATAGATCTTTATACTTATTTTAATAGATAATAGTAGCGAAATTAAAATAGTTAATCTATTTTTTATATATAAATATAACCTTCTAATAATAAATCTTATTATCCCGATCCCTCTATATCTTACTAATAATAAATCCTATTTTACTATAATCTAAATAGCTCTGTTTAATCTTAAGATAAATAATTATATTAAATAATTTACTATCTATATCGCCCTGTTATCTCGCTATAAGCTTATTTTAGAAGACTATTAGCTATTTATATATAATCCGTATATTAATTTTATATAATAAATAATAATCTTTAATTTATTATATTATTTTACAGAGGATTATTTTCTCTAAATAGTATCCTATATTATATATATCTACAGAGTAAGAAAGACTACTCTTACTTCGATAGATTAGATATTTAGAATTTATCTTATTAGCGCTCGGTAATTTATAACTTTAGTTATTTAATAGAATTACCATAGATTTCTAATTATATTAAGGGATAATAGGAAGTATTTTTACGCCTCTATAACTAATACTGTACAATCTAAGGATTATAATAAATTTTTTATAAATTAGAATAAGTATTTAATTAAATAATTAAAGAAATAAGTTCCTAAGAAATATTACTCTGTAATTAAAATATTTATAAAAAAGAATATTAATATACTTCTACCGCACCGTGTAGAGAACTATAAGATCTAGTTAATTAAGAATATTATATTTTCTTTTACGAAGGATTACCGTCCTATATCTAAGTAGGAATTAAACGTTATATAAAAATACATCTAAAAGTAGTTTAAAAAAGATTTTATTTAATTAAGCTCGTCATAGACCGCCGCCTCGTTACTAATTATCCGGAAACCTAATGGGGGTCTA
Organism: Aspergillus bridgeri; assembly: GCA_027569665.1. Classification (NCBI taxonomy): domain Eukaryota; kingdom Fungi; phylum Ascomycota; class Eurotiomycetes; order Eurotiales; family Aspergillaceae; genus Aspergillus; species Aspergillus bridgeri. The sequence continues at coordinate 65,124 of JAPDKQ010000106.1, read as the reverse complement.
TATATATGTGTTAACTACCGTGTTCTAAATAAGCTTATAATTAAGAGTTAATATCCGATCCCGTTTATTAACAAGACGCTTAACCGCCTAAAGTATATAAAAATATTTAGTAAAGTAGATATAATCCACACATTTAATCACTTACGAATTAAAGAAGGTTAGAAATAATTAATTATATTTAACACGCGCTATAGATAGTTTAAATATCTAGTTATATCTTTTAAATTATATAATATATCTATATTTTTTCAGAGTTATATAAACTAGTCCTTATTTAAATATCTCGATGTCTTTTATACTATATATTTAGATAATATTTTTATCTATAATAATACCGAAGAGGAATATACTAAATATATTCTTAAGATATTAAAACGGCTTCTAGATCGCGGGTTATAAATTAATATTAATAAATGCGAATTTAATATAAAGAAGATTAAATATCTTAATTTAATTATAATAATTAAAGATATACGTATAGACTTAAAAAAAAATAGCTGTAATTCGTGACTAATAGATATTTATCTCGGTTAAAAATATACTCTCTTTTATAAATTTTACAAGATTCTATCGGCGTTTTATATATAGATTCTCCTACTGGACCAGACCCCTAATATATTTAATTAAAGATAATAAAACGTATAAAACCCGGTTAAAGGCCCGTAAGATTTAGTATTCTGTATTTAAATAGACCCCTATATATAAAATAATCTTTTAAGATTTAAAAAAGACTTTTTAAATCGTTCCAGTACTCGCGTATTTTAATTTTAATCTAGAAATATAGATAGAGATAAATTCTAGTAATTATATTATCGCAGAAATTCTCTTCTAGATATATAATAAAATATTATAGCCGGTTATCTTTTTTTTAAAGAAAATATTATCTATAGAAACTAATTATATAATTTATAATAAAAAACTACTCGCGATTATCCGTTTATTTAAAATATAATATTCTAAGTTAATAAGTATAGATCTTATATACCTGATTAAGATTTATACGGATTATTATAACCTGTAATATTTTATAACGACTAAGTAACTAAATTACTAGTAGGCCCGCTGGGCTAAGTTTTTATCTAAATTTAACTTTAAGATTATATATTAGCCCGATAGGTAAGGCGTAAAACCTGATATCTTAACACGCTGATTCTAGAATCTATCTAAAGATATAAATAATAGTCACGAGAAAGAGTAATATTAGACTCTATTTTTATTATAGTATCTTAATCTTATAGTCGCTAAAGATATTAATTCCGTAATAGTAAAAAATATTTATATTATTAGTACTCGAAATTACTACTTTACCACGTCTCTATCTAGGTCTACCGCGCCTCCGCAGAGCATCCCATGGCCAGTATCTAGCACTATATTCTCTGGACTTAATAAGCCGCCCGAGATCCTCTCTATACCGGAGGACTTTACCTTATTAACTAGTACGACCCCGGTATCTACTACTAACTTACTTATTATATTATCTAGCCCGGTCGGGCTCGATATAAGACCCCAGATTAGATTTATTAATAATAATAGACCGCAGCTAGCGTCCGGTTCCTTTACGCTATTTACTAATTCCTAGAACCTCGCTATACCGGACTTCTAGTAACAGCCGATAGTTACTAATAAATAGAAGAAGGTAGCTATACTAGATCCTACAGCAGATATCACAGCTAATAATAAGCTAGACCGGAATTTTAATCTAGATAAAGCGATTCCTTTAGAGACGTTACTTAAGTAGATATATAAGATAAGATTATATAGGCGATTATAATAATAATAGATACAGGCGATCGTAAGCTACCCCTAATTATCTTAACTACGAGAATAAAGATATTAATAGCTAATCTTACTATTTAAGACTACCGTTTATAGTATAAAGAGCGCTTAATTATACTTAAAAATTATAAATTATATAAATTATTAATAAAATAAGTTTATTAATACCGGGCTGTAGGATATCTTAAATTAAAAAATATATATTATATAATAAGTCGATACTACTTCTGGTATAAAATAAAATAGAATATTAATTAATTTTCTAATTTTTACGCTATATATAAAAAAGCTAAGTCCTATAACGTCTAGAAGTAGGAACTACTAAAACCTCTTTTAATCTTATAACGTCGTTAATTATATATTTTTATAGATCTCGCGGAGAATCTACCTATATGTAAAATATAAAATAAAAAATTTAAATATTATCTAGTTATTATTAACCGCTTAAGTAAAGCGAAGATATTTAAGCTACTTATTATAAAAACTAATAATAAATTATTTAAGATAATATATTACCGCGTATTCTATGAATACGGTTTACCCGAATCTATTATTTTAGATTGTAAAAGTTTCTTTATTAGTTATTTATAATAGTATTACTACGCTCGATATAAGATAAGAAATAAAATCTCTAGTACTTACTATCCTAAGATTAATAAGTAGTCTAAATCGGTAGTAAAATAATTAAAGAACTATCTATAAGTGTATATTAATTTTATATAGAATAATTAAGTATTTTATTTTCCCGATGTATAGTTCTTCGTAAATAATTATATCTTTAAAATAATAAGAATAATATCTTTTTTTATAAATTACAAGTTTTATTCTTACTCTAATACTAAGCTCCCGAGTACTCTAATCATATATTCTAAAATAAAAGTAGTTAATCAGATTATACGTTATACTAAGATAATCTACGAGTTTTTATATAGTAAAATAGCCTAGTTCCAGGAATCATATATTTAGTATATTAATAACTATTATTAATCCTATCCCGTTTATTAATTAGGGAACCGCGTGTATATATCTATAAAGCACTTCTATCTATAAAAAAAGAGTTAGTCTTTAGCGCTAAAAGTGTTAAGTCTATAGATTATTACGCGTATAATTAATAATAAGACGTATAAATTAGCCCTACCTAATTATATGTTAAATATAGGAATTATCTTTTTTTTTTATTCTTCCCTACTACGACTCGCTCCCGAACTCTAAGACGCTTATCCCGATTAATATAAGGATCCGTAGAAACCTATTATAATCATAAATATTAACACTTACGAGGAGTATCCTGAATAGACTATATAAAAGATTATTAATTACCGTACTACTACCGCCGCCGGTGTGCAGTATAAAATGCTTTTTAAAAGATCTTAGGAGGAGTAGAATACCGATCTGTCCTAGCAGCGTTAGCAGGACTTTAAGAATATTATTAATTTAATTCTTAATTTCCACGCGAGATATCCGGATAAGTCTATACTATCTATTTACTTTATATAGCTATTAGATAGCTCTAATCTAACTATAATTATTAAAACGCCCTCTTTAAGCGCCGCTAGCTAATCGATTACTTATTTTACTGTTTTATAAGTTTATTTAATTACATTTTATATACGTAATTAACCACTTGGAGGACTAAGCAGCGTTTAGAGAGAGGGTAGTATCAGGGACCTGATATCCCCGGGATTATGTGACCAAGGCACATGACCCATAAATCTCTCAAGTGCAGCCGCTCAGCGCCCGCACTTCAGATCTCCACGCAACTTATTTCTTGTTTAATACATATTACCTTTCTTAGTATTTGTGCCTTACATATATCGGCCCGGTAGGTAAGATATAAAACTTGATATCTTAACACGCCTATTCTAGGATCTATCTAAAGGTGTAAATAATAGCCGCGAGAAAGAGTAATATTAGATTCTATTTTTATTATAGTATTTTAATTCTATAATTACTAAAAATATTAATTCTATAGTAGTAAGAGATATCTATATTGTTAGTACTCGAAATTATTACTTTATCATGTCTCTACCCGGGTCTACCGCGTCTCCGTAGAGTACCTTATGGCTAGTATCTAGTACTATATTCTCTAGACTCAGCGAGCTGTCTGAGATCCTTTTTATACTGAAGGACTTTATCTTACTAACTAATATGTTCCCGGCACCTATTACTAACCTATTTATTATATCGCCTGGCCCGGTCGAGCTCGATGTAAGATCCCGGGTTAGATTTATTAATAATAATAGACTATAGCCGGCGTCTAGTTCCTCTATACCGCTTGTCGATTCCTAGGATCTCACTATATCAGATTTTTAGTGGCAGCCGCTAATTACTAATAAGCGGGAGAAGATAGCTATATTAAATCCTATAGTAGGTATTATAATTAATAATAAGCTAGATCGGAATCTTAATCTAGATGGAGCGACCTTTCTAGAGATATTATTTAAATAGATATACGAGGCAGATAAGGTTATATAGGCGATTATAGTAGTAATAAATATAAGTGATTATAAGCTGCCCCCGACTGTTTTAACTACGGGAATAAAGATATTAATAATTAATCTTACTATTCGAGATTATTATTTATAATATAAAAAGCACTTAATTATATTTAAAAATTATAATTTATATAGATTATTAATAAAGTAAGTTTATTAATACTAGACTATAGAACATCCTAGATCGAAGAATATATATTATATAATAAGTTAATACTATTTCTAATATAGAATAAAATAGGATATTAGCTAGTTTTCTAATTTTTATATTATATATAAAAGAGCTAAGTCTCGTAATATCTAAAAATAGGGACTATTAAAGCCTCTTCTAATCCTGTAATATCACTAGCTATATATTTTTATAAATCTCGCGGAGGACCTATCTGTATATAAAATATAAAATAAAGAGTTTAAATATTATCTAATTATTATTAATTATTTAAATAAAACGAAGATATTTAAATTACTCGTTATAAAAATTAACAAGTTATTTAAGATAATATATTATCGCGTATTTTACGAATATGGTTTACCCGAATCTATTATTTTAGATTGTGGAAGTATCTTTATTAGTTATTTATAACGGTATTACTACGCTTAGTATAAAATAAGAAATAAGATCTCTAGTACTTACTATTCTAAGACTAATAGGTAGTCTAAATCCGTGATAAAGTAGTTAAAGAACTATCTATAAATATATATTAATTTTATATAAAATAATTAGATATTTTATTTTTCTAATATATAGTTCTTTATAAATAATTATATTTCCGAAATAACGGGAATAATATTTTTTTTATAAATTATAGATTCTATTCTCGCTCTGGTATTAAACTTCTAAATATTTTAATTATATACTCTAAAATAGAAGCAGCTGTCCGGATTATATACCGTATTAAGATAATTTATAAGTTTTTATATAATAAAATAATCTAGTTCTAGGAATTATACGCTTAGCATGCTAATAGCTATTATTAGTCTTATTCTACTTACTAATTAAAGGACCGCGTGTATATGTCTATAAAGTATTTTTATTTATAGAAAAAGAGTTAGTTAGTCTTTAATATTAAAAATATTAGATTAGTGAGCTATTATATATATAATTAATAATAAAATATATAAATTAGCCTTGCCTAATTATATACTAAATATAGGGATTATTCTTTTTTTTTATTCTTTTCTACTGCGACTCGCTCCTGAATTCTAAAATACTTATCCTAGTTAATATAAGAACCCGTAGGAACTTGTTATAATCGTGAATGTTAATACTTATAAGGAGTATACTAAATAGGCTGTATAAGAGATAATTAATTACCGTATTATTATCGCCGCCGGTGTATAATATAAAGCGTTTTTTAAGAGACTCTAAGAGGAGTAGAATACCGATCCGCCCTAATAGTATTAGTAGGACCTTAAGAATACTATTAATTTAATTCTTAATTTCTACGCAAGATATCTGGATAAGCTTATATTATTTATTTACTTTATATTGTCGCCGGACAGCTCTAATCTAGCTATAATTATTAAAACACCCTTTTTAAGCGCCGCTAGCTAATTGATTACTTATTTTACCGTTTTATAAGTTTATTTAATTACATTTTATATACGTAATTAACCACTTAGAGGACCAAGCAGCGTTTAAAGGGGGGGTAGTATCAGGGACCTGATATCCCCGGGTCACGTGACCAAGTCACATGACCCACAAACCTCTCAAGTGCAGCCGCTCAGCGCCCGCACTTCAGATCTCCACGCAACTTATTTCTTGTTTAATACATATTACCTTTCTTAGTATTTGTGCCTTACATCCGCAGTTATAGTATATTATTAAACTTCTTAATTAATTTTTTTATTTAGATATTTTTTACACGGAGTAAGATCTAGTCTCTAATTTTAAAAATTTTCGTAATATAGTTCTTCTTTATAGTTTATACTATTATATTCTTACTTTATCTAAGTTTTTTCTTTAGAAATTTATATATCTTATATAATTCTCCGGTTTTTTTCTTTACTAATATATTTATTATAATATTAATCTCTATCTCCATATTAATCCGGATATTACTTTCGAAGTCTATAAACGCAGTATTTAAAGATATATCCGTAGTAGTATATATTATATTATTATATATAAACTAGACTAATAGCAGCTACCTAGTCTAATCGTCTTATTATTAATACATATACGCACGTAGAAAATATTTAAGCGTTTAATTTTACCGCTCGATCTATCTATTTATCTAAAAATAATAAATAATTAAAAGCCGTTACCGTACTGCGAGAAGGTGATATAGTATTAACTAATATTTATTTATAAAAAAAATCTTTTATTATTAATAATATTCTTTAGAATATTTACTAAAGCGAAGATATAATTATATAGTAATTTTATAAGGCTTTCTACGGTTAATTCCTTTTACGTGAATATATACTATGCGTATTTTAAAAAAAGATCTACTATAACTAGTATAGAGTCGTACATTTCTTTATTTTATTTTAAAGATAAAAGCCCAGTAATAAAGTCCATGCTAATCTATTTTATAAATATTATAAATACTAATAGAGACTTAAGTAGCCTATATAACTTATATTAGTATATAATAATCTATTTATATCTTATATAATATTATATATATTCCTTGATTTCCCGGCGCATATTATACTAATAATATTAGTATTAGATATTTTTTAAAATATATCTTTCTTTTAGATGCCCTCCTTACAGATTATTATAATTAATTTTTATAATTTCCTGCCGCACTACGGCGGATTTTAGAATAAAAACGCGGTTCTTAAATCTAACTAATTTATTTTTTAATATATACTAAGACGATTTACTTAGCGTATCTAGATTATTTTAATAAATATAATCCCGTATTTTTCTAAAAAAAAACTATTTTTTATATTTTTTATAATAAATTAATTATTAATTTTATAATATTCTCTGAGTATACAATATCAGACTATATAACTATATATATTATAAACCGTGATACTAGAATATCCGGAATTCCTATATTATTATTAATATGAATATTATTTACAGCTGTTTCTTAAACGCAAATATAATTAATATTAAGGGTGCTTTCTCTATATACAAGTAAGTTAATTATAATTAATATTTGTGATGGTGCTCAGTCTAGAAACCAAAGAAATCATATTCCCTATCTCGAGGTAGCGGTTCAACGAAATACTAAACATGAGGAAGGAAAGGAAAGAGGAGGTAGAGGGGCAGGCAGGGTAGCTAAATAGTAGACGTGGTTGTGGAACATTCTATTATCCCTAGATCAGCTGACAGACCTAGCATGTGACCACACTCCTGTACCTGGCCTGACATCCGATCGTCACAATATTTATTAGACTAGCCCGTAGCTTCTCTTAAAATATTAATAGTATAAAATTCTTAAGATATTCTCCCTTCTTAGACTTATAATCTAGATAACGGATTAGTATATCTACGAGAATTCGTATTCTTAAGCGGTATTTAATACTAAAGTTAAATATAGCTAGTCTTTTTATTTATCTTATTTAACATTTAGTCAGTTCCTTCGTTATTATAAAATACTATAGATTAGTATAGTTAAATAATACTATAATAGAATATCTACTATTTTCCAGGTAGTGCTTCTAATACTTAAAATATTTAATAATTACGAGTAATTTCTTATTATATATTTTATAGCGTATCTCCGCATCTTATAACTTACGGGATAAGAAGATAATAAGATTCTATATTCCTTTCTCTTATAATTATATATAAATTCCTATAACTGCGAACTCTAAAGCGTCCGGCTTAATATAGATCTTTTATTCTAGATTAAAGTATCGTAGTAGCGATGCCTTTATATAAACTTATTTTTAAACTCTTTAAAGCATTCTTTTATCTTTAGAATTAATTTAATTATCTTCCTTCCTTAGCCCTTTAAATTCTACGTATTCTTTATTATTTTATTTAGGGCTGCGGCAATCTTTAAATATCTTTTAATAAATCTATAATAAAAGTTTATAAAATCTAAAAATATCTAAATTTCGCGTACTAATATAGGAATTAGGTATTCTATAATAGTTTTTATTGTCAAGACTCGGGTCCAGAGTCCCGCCAGGGTCACCGAGGCCGAGGCCCTGCCAACCGCTGCCGGGCCCTACCAGTACAGCTACCGGGCCCTATTAGTACCACTCCAGGTTTCGCCACCCTTTACCGCCCTAGATAGTAGTATTTAGTCTTACTCCGTGTCGCCCTATTTATACCTCTCTAAGTAACGTCTTAATTAATATAATATTCTATTTCTAAATCTAGTCCTATACCGTGATATTATATCGCTTCTAAAAAAAATTTATAATATATTACTCTAAACTTCACGCACTATAAATCCCTTAGAAATACTAACTAATAATATTAACACCATTATACAATTCACCGCGTTAGTGACCAGTCTCGTAATCACTATTTAAATCTAAATAAAGATATAGTTAGCCTCTAACACGCAGATAATAAATCTTATAAATTTAATATAATCTTTTTAAACTTAGATAAGTTCGCTGGGCGCTATAAAAACTTAGAATTTAAATACTAAGATATCTTCGTTCCCTCTACTAGCTATAAAAAACTTTAATTAAATAATAAATCCTACCGCGTCTATTAATATTTAAGAAACACGTTTATCGATTAAATATCCCGATCTAGAGATATTTACTAATAATAAAAATAAACTTAATTTATTTATTATATAGTTTAAGATTAAACTTTTAATAAATCGTAATTAGTACTCCAGCGAACCTAAACGTGTTATTTATACTATTAATATTAACTTATTTATATTAATTAGCCCGAACTTTCTACTAAGTTAAGTTTAAATTATCCGAAGAATTTAAGAATTTTACGAGTATCTTCTTCTTTAGAGAAATAGAGAAGTTATCGCTATACTAAGATTATAAATATACTATTATTCTAGAACTAGAAAAGAGATCCCTGTTTAGCCCGCTTTATAATATATTAGAAGAGTTAATAGTTCTCTAAAAATAGCTATTAGAAAATTTATAAAAGGATTTTATTTATTTTAGCTTTTTATTTATTATATTTCCTATTTTATTTATTAAAAAATTAGATAGAGATTTATATTTCTGTATACATTATCGTATTTTAAATATAATTACTATTAAAATCTACTATCTACTCCCACTCGTAAAGGAGACTCTAAATAATCTAAAAAGAATATATTATTTTATTAAAATTAATATTATTAATATATTTAATAATCTCTGTATTAAGAAAGGACAGGAATAGTTAATAGTCTTTTATACACGTATAGGACTCTATAATACTATATTAATAATATTATTTATTTAATCTCTATTTTTATTACAGGAATATAAATTATAAAATAAATAAATATTTAAAAAAATCCTAAATATATATCTTTATATTAATATAATTATTAATTTAATTCTTACGGATATCTTTAAAACTTATAAAAAAATTATAAAGTTCTTTAAATTAAAAAACTAATATCTCCTAACTAAAGTCACTGTTAGAAAGAATTAAAGAAAGAACTTTAGCTTTAAAAAGACTAATATAATAAATTATTATTATAGAAAAGCGAAATTAATTAATATTATCTTATTTTACCCTGTATATTAGATAAGATAATTATTAGATTAATAATTAATTACAGAATTATTAGTTATTTTTTATTAATAAATCCTTTACGCAGAACTATTCTATAAAACTAATCTTATTATATTAGCCTTGGAATATCTAAATATTTAATAGTTTATCTTCTACTATTAAAACTATTACTTATATAGTCTAGGACTATTTATTTATAAGATTATATTTTAAAACTATTTTTTCTTTATTATTAAGCTTAGTAGGCCCCCGATAATTCTAAGAATTCTTTAACTTTAAAAATATAATCCGGTTATTAATTAGCTCTTAAATCATGTTATCTTTAGCTTTAGTTATTATCGTAGTTATTATTTCTATTATTAATAACTATTTTCTATTCAAGGATTCATATCTAAAGACTATAAAATTAATTCTAAGGTTTTAATAATACCTCTTTATTTATAATTATAGTTACAGTCATATTTATCAGCCTCGATGTTAATACTGGGTTAGTCTAGTAGTTTAAGTATTCTAAGACTAGGTCAGTCTAGTAGTTCATAGTTAAGTCTATAGTTAAGTCTATAATTAAATCTATAGTTAAGTCCATAATTAAGTCTATAGTTAAGTCTATAGTTATACTTATAACTAAGTCTATAATCCTCTATACCGTTCTAAATTAGTCTTATTAATAAAGCAGCTTTGCATCTTTTTATATAAAAAAAGAACTATATTATTAGTAAATTTATTATAGTGGATATTAAAAAGGCGATTATAAAACTCTAAAATAAATTAATTATAAATTTAACTATTATTGTCCTTCCCGAATACTATAGATACTTTAAGATTTTTAAATAAGAGCTTATAGATAAGCTTCCTATTTATAGACTTTATAATTATTAAATAGAGCTACTTCTAGACGCTTAATTCTCGAACTATGGATTATAATTTATAAGTTATGAAAAATTAATAATTCTAATAGAATAATTAGACTAAAATCTAAAAAAAAATTTATTTAACCTAGCTTATTAGCGACTATTACTTCTATTATATTTATATAAAAGCTAAAAAAACTATACTTTTAAATCAATTATTAAGATCTTAACACTATTACTATTAAGAACCGCTACTTAATCCTGTTTATTAAAAAATACTTATCTTAATCTTCTATGCTAAGATATTTACTAAGCTTAATATTATTACTACTTTTAATTAATTATAGATTATTAACTAATTCACTTAAATTATTAATACTATAAAGAAAATTACCGCTATATAGAAACTTAACTTTCCTACTATATTAGCTAAACTTAAATACTACCTCGGTTTAACTAATTAATTTAGATAATATATTAAAAGATATACTAGTATTATCGAGCTATTTTAAAATAAAAAAACATCTCTATTTAAAAAAGGCTTAAAAGACGGGATTAAATATAAGAATTAGTTTAGATAGAATTTTACTAGAACCGCCGAAGAATATAAAATATTTAATTAATTTTAAATATATTTTAATAATCCTTTATTCCTAATATATTTTAATCTAGAATACTAGTTATATACTAATTTAAATACTTCCTACTAAAGAAATAGTATTATAATCTACTATTTAAAACGTAGCTATATTTATCTTAACCCGTCTAAACCGCTTTTATAAATAATAGTTAAATTAATTATATTCTTTAACAGAACTTTAACTACGGCTAAGAAATACTACTAATCTATTAAGCTTAAAATATCTTATCTAATTTAGATATTATAAAAAATTTAATATTTAATTAAATTATTAAAATTAACCCCTATTATCTATATTAATCACGCCTTTACTATTAATATAATGAAATAAATCTTATTAAACACCGTTACCTCTAATAAGCTAAATCTACGTTTAATTAAAGCGTCCGTCTATATTTAATAATTTAAATTATAAGTTTACTACCAGTCTAGAAAAGATAATATTCTAATAAATACTTTATCTAGACTCCCTGTAGATAAACCCTATCTAAATAATATTAATCTAGATATAATTAACTCCGAAGCTTTTACTATCTCGATAGTTAAACTTTTTACTAAATTTAAATAATAATTTAGGAATACCTACGATTAAGATTATAGAATAAAATCTATTTTAGAAATACTTATAACTATTAAAAATAATAGATATAAAGCTGTTTTACTATACAAATTATATAATAGATTATTTTATTTAATTAAAAGATTATATACAGACAAACTATAAACAATACTATTAAGAAACGATAGCTTTATATTACTAAACTACTTATTAAAGATCTTTTTAAAATAGTTCATAATAATAATAATTATAATTTTAATAAATACTTATCTACACTTAAAGATCTTACTATCTACTAAGGCAGAAAATTACTTAAGAAGTATTATAAAAAATATCTAAATTACTAATTAAATACGATTCCCCGATACCGTCCGTATAATTAATTAAACTTAATTTCTACCTTTTTAGAATCTTATTATATTATAATAATAAATTTTATTATCGGTCTATCTTTTAATAAGGATAAATATATCTAAATATTAGTTATTATTAATAAAATAATTAAAAGAATTAGTATACTCTCTGAAAAAATTATTTAGATAGTTTAAAAATAGAGAGTTAAACTAGTAGATTATATATAATTAATTAACTAGGAATTTCCTATACAGATTATTACTAATTAAGATACCCGATTCCTTTTATCCTTTTAGAAAGGAATATTTAATAGAATAGAAGTAAACTAGTACTATTTAATAACTTACTATTCTTAAACGGATAATTAAACCGAGAGAATTATTTAAGTTATTAAAGTTATATTAAGATACTAACTTACCGCTAATCTAAATATATAGAATTAATAGGAAATATTTATTTTATCTATAATTACCTTAATTAATAGAATATCTAACGCTTTAACTATCTAAACGCCGTATTAATTAATATATAGAATAGATCTTAGGATCCCTTAGAATATATTAAAACACCTATTTAGATAAAATAAAAACAAAGCTTAATAAGTTTCTAATTTTTCCTGTTATTTAGACGCCGCTAAAGTTTTATAATATATCGAATTTCAAATAAAATACTATTTTAACTAATAATACTAATTATTTTCTAAACTTAAATTAGGCTAATTAGTCCTCTTATAATTATATAAGGAATATAATCTTCTAATTTTACACCGTCTTAAACTAAAATTAAGTTAGCAGTTTATTAGACTATTCAAGATTATTTATAACATTAACTATATAGTATATAAATTAAAGCTTCCTAATATTTACCGTATATATTCTATTATTTTAATTATAATATTTAAATCTTATTTAGAAGATCTATATAATCACCAGAACTTTAGCCGTTTAAGTATAGTTATTAATAACGAATATCTAGAAGAAAAAGACTATTATAAAATTAAATAAATAATTAATAAATATATAATTCGCATTAGACGTAATCAAACACTATATATTTAATATTTTATTATTTAAAAAAGCTATCTACTTTATAAAAGAAAATAGATAAGAGAAGATTATCTCGCGATCCCTGAAATAGTAGCCGAGTTTAAATAATTAATTATTTTAAAATGATTAACTAAGTAACTTTAATAATATTTATAAGCGCTTATATCCTTATCTCCTCTTTTACTCTAGTTTATATTTACTACCTACTATATTCACTGCCTAAATACCTATTTTCCTACTTTTTAAACTATAGTTTTCCATCTCTTTTCTTTTTATTATATCTATTTTATTTTCTTTTAACTTCTTTATTCTTTTTTATTCTTTTAACGATTTAAATCTTATAGATCCCGTGCACGGAGTTAATAAGCTCTACGAGCCAATATTTAAAACGCCTAAATCCGAGGAATATGGCCCACCTAGAGTAAAAAAGTTATTAGCCCACATGCCTACCGCCTGGAACTACCGCCTAGTATAAAGATCTGTCTTATATTTAATATTAGCCTACTTATACCGGCCAGCCCGAATTCTTTATTAAACTAAGTCTAATCTCCTCCGCCGCATGTGGAAGTCGAAGAGCCTAAGAAATAAAAGATAAAAGATATTCTTAATTTCTTTTAGAACTACCGGAGACGTGGTTATTCCTATTTAATATATATTATAAAATAGATAGAATATCTGAACCTAACCGCGGAATCGGTTAAATATTTAGAATATATAGAATAGATTATTCGTAACTACCACCGTAGATACCCGGATAAGCTAGGCCCCCGTCGGCCTTGACGGAGCTCGGCTATAGAAAAGGGATATACTGTCACGGTACAGATCTAAGGATAACTAACTGGCTCGATCACGTGACCGTATCACCTCCTATCTTCCTACTGCCTTGAGATCCTGTTATAGCTCTTTAAGCTATATCTTATCTATTAGCCTGTATATAGCTTGACCCTGTAGCAATCCAGTATCTGTTACTCTAAAGCCTGCCTGCCCGCCTGCCTGCTATCAGCTCTACTACCTCCGCCAGCCCGCACCTTGACAATAATATCTTATATATTTAGAATTAATAGTAGGATCACGTCCGCTTAGATAGGGTACTTTAATAACTATTTATTAAGAAACGGTATTTTTTTATTTAGATATAATATAAGTAATTTAAATCCTACTCTATATAAGAAAAGTACTAGATAGTTACGGGGTATTAGTATTAAAATTAGAAATAGTATTTATTATTAATTATTTTATCGGTACTTAAACCGTCGATTAAGATTAAATAATTATTTAAGATTAAGTAGCTAAGCTTAATTAAAATATTAAAATTATTATAAATATAGAATCTTTAAATGCGGAGCTTGATACTAAGATTAAATATAATTTATTATATTTAAATCCTTTAATTAGTAAATATTCTAACTAAAATATTTAATAACTAAACTATGTAGTATATTCGCTCTAGTTAAAATAAATTAAGAATATAAGAATAATAAATTCTTAGATTATTTAATATAGATTAGATTATCCGACTCTTTTAATAAGATTCTAGAAAGTAGAATATTAATAATATTTTAATAATATTAGATATTTAGTAGAAGCTTAAATATATAAAACTTATTATACTAATTTCTAATCGAGTTAAAGAATCTAATTTAACTTAGATATTATAAAATATTATATAATCTAATATTCTAGCTTTAAAAGCCTTCTCTAATCTTAGAATATAAGAAAAAAGAATATTTAATTAGGAAAGTGTTTAATTAGCGATTAATTTAATAAAAAAATAACTAAAGATAACTATTTTAATAAATATAAATATTATATAATAAACTCGAGCAAACAACCGGAATCCCTGATTATTAAGTATTAATTAAATAGATAATAAAATTAATTTAAGGAGGTTCTCTTTAAATCAAATAAATATACTACTAGATATAAGACTAGTCTCTATAAGCACTACTTGTATGCAAGGGTTTCATAATAAAGTAGTTATTATTCCTTTTTAACTGACCCGAAGGTCCTATTAGATAACTACAGAACGCTGCTTACATAAAGCAACCATAAGTTGGACGGTAATAAAAAAAGAATATTAAAAGAAAAATTAAGAGAAAGATTAAAAGAAAAATTAAAAAAAAAACTAAAAGAAGAATTAAGAGAAGAATTAAGAAAGGAATTTTAATAATAATATAAATAATTTAGTAATCTATCACTTCCTAAAACGGCTTGTGGTTAGTTTTGTGACGATCCCAACCTCGGCACTTGATATGACTACCGAGGCGTACTAGACTACTTAAGATTAGCAGGGTGGCTAAGACTATATAAACTAGATATTAAGGTTTTATATTAAGATTATAGGAGGACCAGAGTGCTTTTAAGCGGTGCTATTTATTATTTATTTGACTTATTTATATTTCTGTTATATTATTTATTCTCTCTATTAGTAGTAATATATTATTATTCTTCTTTTTTCTTCTCTAATTTAGTATCTTCGTATTTAATCTATAATAAGATTCGTTTCTTTATTCTAAGATTATAATATTATACTAAGTTTACTAAATCCTTTCTTCCAGCATTTAATTAATATAGATATACTAATCTAGTTAGCCTGTCTTTAACTAAGTACTAAATCTCTACGCGTATAACGGCGATAACGGCTGTAGAACTAACTAAACTAATTAAATTAATTAAATTAATTAAATTAATTAAATTAATTAAACTGATTTCGATTCTGATTAAATCGTAACTAATTAACTATAGTATATCTAAATTATATTAAATCTAATATTTTCTATCGCCTGACCGCTCTATTAAGTAGAAATAAAATAAAAAAGAAATTAATCTCGAAGAACGAATTCCTTTAATACTATAAAAATAACCCGAACTATCCATATTAGATAATAGAGAACCTTCTAAATAAGATCCTAAAATAAATTAATTAACTTAAGACTTAAGCCAGTAAATATAAAGTTATATTTAAAGAATAGAAAGCCCGAGTAACGGCACTAAAAGAAAAACTAGTAAAGAAGACTAATAAAACTAAAACTAAAATTAATTATCTAGTAACTAGAGTAGCTAAATTAAGAATCTAGATTTAGATTCCGATTAAAAATATAATCATAAAATTAATTAAGCTTTTTAACCCCCTTACTTATTAGATAAAAAGAAATTACGTTTTAATAATTAAATTATCTTAATAAATACAAAACTACGAGCTAACTAGGATTACTATACTACTCCTAAGTTACGTATAATCTATATATAAAATTAAACTAAAAAAAAAGATTTTATAATATCTAATCTCGCGCCAGCAGACCAGAAAAAATAAATACTAGAATAAAATAAAATATTAAAGTATTTCCGGAATATTTATTATAATCCGAATTAAATTATTATCGCGAAGAATAAATTCAGAAATTTATAAATAAAGAAAAATAAAAAATTCTATAAATTCCTATTTAAATTTATCTATATTATATCCGAAGCTAGGATTTATAATAAAGATCTAAAAGATAAGCTCTATCAGAAACTCTCTTATAAACTATAGAAAATAATTATCGTAAAATATAATAAGAATATCTATTTATTTAATAGATTTTCGGAATACTTTCTATCATGGTTAATAGTCTAGAAATTATAGATTAAGAATACTTTAGAAACTATTTTAGCGTAGAAAATCCGCCCTTAGTAAATAAAGAGAATCTAAAACCAAATAAAATCCTAGAATAATCTTAAGAATTACACTATATTAATAAAAATTAGCGTAACTAGTTAATAAGAGAAAATAAATACTTTAACTACTTTAAACGGGGACATTATTCTACTAATTATTCTAATAAAAATCCTACTCTATTAAAAGTACTAGAACCACAAGATAAGAATACTAAGATCTTTAATTAGTAAAAAAAAAAGAATATCTAGAAAAAGTCTCTATTCTAGGCGAAGTTTATATTAAATAGTATATTTAAATTAATCTCTAAAAACTACTAGGGAACCTAAATAATTATTTTATAATCTAGACTTAAGTAGTAAAGAATGGAATATTATTTACTATAAAAATGCTAATTAATATTAGAGTAAATAGTCTTTATTTTATAAATAACTTAATAGCTAATTTACTCGTAAAATATTATTAGACATAGCTAATTCTACTAAAATAGTAGATTCTAATAGTAAGATTTAATAGAAAACACGCCGCACCGATTATTTATGCGATAATATTAGATCTAGTAGTAAACGGCTAACGGTAGAAATAAGTATTTTTTATTCTTATAAAATTAGAATATCACGATATCATACTCGGAAAGCTTTAATTAAGTAAGTATAAAATCTTACCTAATTATTATAAAAAACGATTAATTTAACCCGACGAGCCGACTATAGCGGAAAAAATATAAATTAAAGAATTACTAAATTTCTTTAAAAGCATCCTATAAAAATCTAAAATAAATTAGAAATATTAGAAAGATATAGTTTATAAAAATAGGCTAATAAAAAAAATATAGAATAAGTAATATAACAAAGAACACTATAAACCCTCTAGATTCTAGATATAAAATTATATACTAGCTTTTAATAAGATAGAAAAGGCTCTAGCTAAAAAGAAACTAAATTTTAACTAGAGTTAGAAAACTTCTAGTCCTGGTTAAAAAGATATTTAATTACTAACTTTTATTTAGATAAATATTATAATAATTAGAGCGATCGGTTTCTCCTGATATATCTAAAATAAAGATAATAAAGTATTTATTATCTTATTATATTAGATTAATAAGATTATTACTTATAAGAAAGATCCTACCTAGAAAGAATTAAAAGAAATCTAATAATAATTACTAATTTAATACCGAGAATTCGCTAATATTTTTTTAAAAATATAGTTAGATACTCTTCTACTAAACTAAAACTATAATTATAAGATAGAATTAGAGGATAAACTCTTCTTAGAATACTTACTACTATATAAGATAAATATTAAAAAATTAAAAGTAGTAAAATAATATATTATAGATAATCTAGCGAAGGATTTTATTACTCTTAGTAATATATTATTTATCTTTCTAATTTTAATAGCTAAAAAACCCGGAGGAGGATTACAGTTCTATATAGATTATTAAAAATTAAATATAATTATTAAAAAAGACCGATATTCCCTTTTCTTAGTAAATGAAATTATAGATTAATTAGTATGCGTAAAGATTTTTACTAAGATTAATATCTAGTAAAGATTTTATAAAATCTATATAAATCTAAGCTCTAAAGAACTAACTATTTTCTAAATTTAATATAAAATCTATAAATATTAAGTTATACTTTTCGGATTAATAAATAGATTTACAACCTTTTAACGCCTAATAAATAATACTTTTTTAAACTACTTAAACTATTTTATAATAGCCTTTATTAACGATCTAATTATCTATAATAATAATAAGATTAAATATTAAAAATATATTAAACTAGTATTTCAGAGACTCCGGGATGCTGGACTATAAATTTTTTTAAAAAAATATAAGTTCTATATAACGAGAATAAAGTATTTAGACTTTATTATCTCTATAGAGAGTATCGCGGTAGATAATAAGAAAATTATTATAATTTAGAATTAAAAGACGCTCTTAATAGTTAAAAATATATAATTATTTTTAGACTTTTATAACTTCTACCGGAGGTTTATTAAGTATTATAGTTAAAGAATTAAAACTTTAAATTATTTAATAAGAGTAGACATTCTATTTATATAAGACTAATTATATTAAGATATTTTTTAGAATTTAAAAATAGTATTCTCTTCTACTTCGATTCTCGTCTTCTATAATCTAGATTAGTCTACTAAGCTAAAAACTAATATAAGTAATAAAGTGATTTCTAGAGTACTATCTTAGCGAGCCGAATTAGAAGAATTATAAAAAATAAAATAATTTAGTATTTTTACCGATTATTAAGCTTTCGAGTATTTTATAACTACTAAGAAATTAAATACTTAGTAAGCAAGATAGATAGAGTTTCTATCCTATTTTTATTTCTTAATTAGATATTAATTTAAAAAATAGAATATATTAGCAGATACTCTAATTAGATAGGATAAATCTATAAATATAGAATTTCGATTTTAGATCCTTCTTTTTAAGAAATATTTTAAAGAGGGCGTTTTTTTAACTAAGTTTATATTAGTAGATATAGAACTAGAGTTAATTAATTATCTTTTTCACGCTAATTATAATTTATAGAAGCTTACTATATTCCGAGACAAAATAATAATAGAGAACTTAGATTAGTAATTATTTAATAAAAAGCTTTTCTTTTAAAAATAATTAGTTATACCAGATAAAGAAGATCTCTAAGTTTATTTATTTAATAAAATTTACTAGTAACTCTTAACAGCTTATCCCGGAAAGAATAAAACAAAATAACTAATTAAGACTTAATATTAGTAACTAATTTAAAGTAAGAACGTGGACTGATATATTAATAACTACTTAGTCTACTAGCGGTATTATATTTAAAAAGATTTACTTTCTAAACTTCTTTAACTATTCCTAGTTCCTAATTAACCCTAGTAATATATAAAAATAGATTTCCGATTCTTCCCTCCGGCTAAGAAAGATAATTATAATAATATTTTAATAGTAATAGATAGATTCTATAAACGAGCCGTGTCTATATTCTATTTTAAGATTATTATAGTTAAGAATATGGCTAAGCTATTCCTATAACGTATTTATTTATAGATAGATCTTCTAGATATAATAATTTTAGATAAAAAAAGGTAATTTATCTCTAAATTTTAGACGGAACTTTATAAGATTTTAAAAATTAAATTAAAGCTGTTTTCTAAATATTACCCTTAATCTAATAAGGAAATAAAGATAATTAACTAATATATTATATAATAACTAAGACCCTTTATAAACTACTACTAACTAGCTAGAGTTATTATCTATAATAGATTTTATAGCTACGGTATTACTATATAAATCTATAGATATATCTCTATTCTTTATTAAAAAAAATATAAATCTTATATATCTTTTAATTAGTAGAAGATCTCCGTATTCCAAGAGTTAAAAATTAAAAGTTAATAAATCTAAGTAAGCTATAACACGATAGCTAGAAGAAATATAAGATTATATAAAAGAATATATTATATAAACTTAATAATATTAGCAGACCTAGGTAAATTAATACTAGAGAAAAGTTAACTTCGAATCTAGTAACTTAGTTATAGTAATAATAAAAGATTAAAATATAGAACGTCCTAGTTAGAAACTTAACTAATAAGCATTAAACCCGTTTAAGATTCTTAAAAAAAGAGATTACTCTTACTTACTTAATTTACCGGAGTTAATAAAGATCTATCTAATATTTATACTTAAGAAGTTATATTATACTAATAAGTCCGTCTCTCTAATAAGTCAGATCTTTAATCCGCAGAAACCGGTTAAAGTTAATAATCAGGAAGAATAGAAGATAAAATAAATTCTTATTTATTATTTATATTATTAGAAGCTACAGTACCGTGTTAAATAGACTAGATATAATAATAATAATATCTAATATTTAGCTTATAATTTTAAAAACTCGCTATCTCTTATTCGCGCTTTTTATAATTAGTATTCTAAACTTCCCGGACTATTTACTTATTTATTTCTTTAACTCGCAGCTGCTAGAAATAATAAGTTTCTACTAGATTACCTAGATAATAATTAAGTCTTAGTACTAACTAGTTAAGAATAACTATTTTTCTTTATAGGGGGGGGATAATATAATAATTCTAATCTTAGTACTTAATATAACTACCGAGACGTATTAGACTACTTAAGATTAGTAGAATAATTAAGACTATATAAACTTGATATTAAGATTTTATATTAAGATTATAAGAGAACTAGAGTGCTTTCGAGCGGTGCTATTTATTATTTATTTAACTTATTTATATTTCTACTGCACCATTTATTCTCTTTATTAGTAGCGTTATGCTATTCTTCTCCTTTTTCCTTCTCTAACTTAATGTCTTCGTATCTGACCTATAATAAGATTTGTTTCTTTATTCTGAGGTTGTAATAAGTTTAAATCTAGAAAATAATAATTAGATAAAAAGAATTCAGAAAAATTTATAATTATTAAATAGATTTAAAATAGACACGCTATAGTATAATTATATAATATACTAAATAAAATAATTAAATCATGAACTAATTTCTATATTATAAACATGTAATTTATTTAATAATATATAATACTAGAAGTATAGAATATTACTTTAAAATTAGTATAAAATATATATATTAAATCAGATCACAAGACTTAATATATTTATACTATTTTCAAATCCGCCGGATATCCGCGGATATCCATATTTTCAAAATCTGTATCCGCATCTAATGTTAGGGACCTGACATCCCCGGGGTCACGTGACCAAGGCATATGACCCATAAATCTCTCAAGTGCAGCTGCTCAGTGTCCGTGTTTTAGATCTCCACGTAACTTATTTCTTATTTAATATATATTATCTTTCTTAGTATTTATACTAATAAGTTACGTTATTTTCTAAAAATTACTAGTACTATATTAATTCAGAATTTCCTTTTTTATATTCCCAGGTATTTTATTATTAAAATTTAATTTTACTAATTTATAAACTTTCTAGCATCGTAATATATCTCTATTATAATCTAATCTAATTACTACTATCTAATTAGCTAAGACCTCTTATATTATACTAGATAGCTTTTTAGGGACCTATCTTCGGTATATCTAAATACTTTATTAGTAGGGTATCTTACTATTCCGCCCGTAGCGTGAGCGAGAATAAGTTAAAAATTCTAGATATTATTAGAAAGAATCTCGAGATAATATATATTTATTATATAGTAAATAATTCTACCGAGATTATAGGTAGTAGTCTTACCTTAATCTATATTAATTTTAATATTTTAAATAAAAATAAAAAACCTATTTTTAAATCTATTCTTAATAAAGACCTATTTAATACTTATCTTATAGTAATAGCAGGTGGCCCGTTAATCTAAAATAATAAGATATTTAAACTTTATATTTAAGCCCTAAAAACAGAGCTAAGAACTATATAAGTTAAAACTAAGACTATATAGGTAGAAATATAGATTATAAATAAAAGAGTTAATAAATGTGACGACCTCGAGCCCCAAGCCATGTGCTTCAAACAACCTGCCGAGGTTGTATAGTAGATTATAGGAGACCTCCGGTTATTAGCTGGCTACGCTATTTGATTATTTAATCTATTTATCTTTCTACAGTAATATTTATTACTGTCTACTAGTAGTATATTACTACTTTTTTTCTTTTTCTTCTTTAACCTAGTATCTTCGTATCTGATCTATAATAAGATTCGGTTCTTTATTTTTAAGATTATAATATTATACTAGATTTATCTAAACTCTTTCTTCTAGTACTTGATTAATATAAATATACTAATCTAGTTAGACTATCTTTAACCAGAAGCTAAACTCCTACGCGTATAACGGCGATAATAGCTATAAAATTAATTAATTATTGATAGTAAAACGACTAAACTAACTATAATTCTAACTAAATTATGAACGAATAATTATAGCGTGTTCTAGTAGAATTAAATTTAATTTTTTTTATCGTCTGACTACTCTGCTAAGTGGAAATAAGATAAAAAGCGAATTAATTTTAAAGAACGAATTTTTTTAGTATTATAAAGAAGACCTAGATTATTTTTATAAAATAATAAAAAATCTTTTAAATAAAGCTTAGAAACGAATTAACTAGCTTAAAATTTAAGTTAATAAATATAAACTCGTATCTGAAGAATAAGAAGCTCGTGTAGCTTTATTAAAAGAAGAACTAGCTAAAAAGACTCATAAAATTAAAATAAAAATTAATTATCTAATAATTAGAGTATCCGAACTGCGAATTTATATCTGTAATTCCGTTAAAGATTCTATTTTTATAAAATTAATTAAATTTTCTAACCCTCTCTATCTGTTAGATAAAAAAAACCACACTTTAATAACTAGATTATTTTAATAAATATAAAATTATAAGCTAACTAGAACTACTATACTACTCTGAAACTACGCATAACTTATATTTAGAGTTAAATTAAAGAAAAGACCTTATAGTATTTAGTCTTGAGATAATAAACTAGAGAAAATAGATATAAAGATAAAATTAAGATATTAGATTATCTGCGAATTATTTATTATAATCTAAATTAAGCTATTATTACAAAGAATAAATTTAGGAATCTGCGGATAAAAAAAAATAAATTTTATAAATTTTTTTTAGAATTTATTTATATAATATCTAAAGCAGGCATCTATAATAAGAATATAAAAGATAAACTCTATTAGAAACTTCCTTGTAAGTTATAGGAAATAACTATTATAAAGTATAATAAGAATATCTATTTATTTAGTAGATTTTCGGAATACTATACTATAGCTAATATGTCACGGCACGGGACTGGGTTTAGAAATAGAACACTGTATTAACTAAGACGTTGCTTGAAGAGCTGTAAACAGAGCGATATAGAGTAAGACTAAATACTACTATTTGGGGCGGTGAAGGGTGGCGAAACCTGGAGCGGTACTGGTAGGGCCCGATAGCTGTACTGGTAGGGCCCGGCAGCGGTTAGCAGGGCCTCGGCGACCCTGGCGGGACCCGAGTCTTGACACTACTCTTCCCCCCTTTTTCTTAAAGTCGCGAGCTTCTGCGAGCCGAGCGGCGTATCTCTAGTATTAGTCTTAGCTTATTAGAGTAATACTCGTGGAATTCTTTCTGTATATCTAGTCTATTAATATATTTAATAGGTTCTTATATTATATTATTAATATCCTAACCACTCTATTTAACTAGATATTAAATGTGGCCGTAATACTTTCTTAAATCTAATATCTTATTAATTTAGTAAATAGTTTCACTATTAACTATTATAGGACCAGGATTCTCGGGCCGTTAGCCTGGGAGGGGATTAATAGTAGTAAAATAAAGAAAATTTATATAAAAAATAGGGCATATTTTTATTATTAAAGAATAAAGAGAGCTTAAGCTTATAGATTAATAGACTAAGTATTTTCGTGATAGGATAGGAACTAAATTATAGCGAGTTAAGCTTCTTAGCGGGTTAACGCGTTATAATATTCTTATTACTTAACTATACTCTATCCCCCACGCGGTAGTAAAGTGCCAGAGTCCGTTAATAGTTAATAGATTCTTTATATTTAGCCTATATATAGAACATCTCTTCCTAAGCCCGTTTATAAATTTTAAATAGTTTTTATATAAAGTTAACTGCAGGTTTAGATATAAAGAGTATAATTAGGGATTCTAGACCTATCTGAGAGTAAAAACTATAATTAATAAAGAAAAAAAATATTCTAGTTATCTCCAAGTCTTAATTATTATAAATAAACTTAGTAAAAAAAAGCTATTCTTTTTAATTATTTTATAAATAATTATAGTAAGCTCGGAGATATATTTTTAAAATTTTATTAAATCTTTTTATTTATTTATTAGTTTCCGGATAATATAATATTAATATATAAATTTTAATCTTTAGTAACTTATAAAAATTTTTTTAAAATATTAAATTAAATTAGCCGCCGCGATTAGAAATTATTTAGTTTAAAAGACTATAATATCTTTAAATATAATATAGAAATAATTCCGTAGCTTTTTTTATAGTAATAGTTTTATTATAGAAAATAAAATATCGTTATTTAGTTAGTTAATTTATTATTATTATAATAAAGTTAAACCTATTACTTAGGGGTAGTTTTATAATAAAATTAATAGTAATATAACGCTAAGAACGGTTTAGGATAGAAAAAGATAATAATAGATTATAATAAGAAAAGCGAGAGTACTTAGTATATATATAGATATAATAATTTTATATGTAATACTTAATAGTGCTAGTTATCCGGGGTTAATAGTAATTATAAAATAGGAGATAATAGGTTTTTTTACAACCTAAATAATCCGCTAATAACGAATTATAATAATAGTATAAAAGTTTTATCTATAGTTTTTTATAGTTAGATATATATTACTTTTTTTAATAGAAGAGTATCTTCTCTCTATTTTTATAGTTAGCTAATAATATTCGCCGGTCTTTTTATTATCTAATATATAATATCTATAGAACTTCCACAGAAAAAAATTATATTTATAGCTTTTCTTAAATAAATCTTTTAGATTAATATAATTAATTTTATTTTCTAAATCTATATTTATAAGATCTAGTTTATTTATAAATTATATCTTATCATAGTCGGAAATATTAGTAAGACTATTATTTTTAAATTTTATTATTTTATCTTCTCTTTTAGTAACCAAGTTAGTATTAATATATAGCTATTTTAGATACTTAGGTCGGATAATAGTCTAATTCTAATATTATATACGAGGATTATCGCAGGAGCTTAGATAATTTTAAGAATATTTAGTTAAATATCAGGCTTTTTTCTAAGCCTTCCGGGTTAATATATAAGCTTAAATTAGAAATAAGATAAGAATTTAGCCTAGCGGGCCTACCACCGATTAAGTTATTTAGTAATTATAAAGTACTTAAGATTGCGATAATCCGTAATAATCTAAATTAGATAGAAAAAGTTCTCGAGCTCCGGTTATTATTCTTAGAATATTTTAATAATTATTATAAGTTTTTTATTATAAATTTTATAATTACACTTAGCTAGGCTATAGATTTTAGAGAAAAAAGTAATCGGTTAAAGTTTTCTTTTATTATTTAACTACGAGAGGATCTTTTTTAAGATATAATTAGAGATATTATATTTAATATAATAAACTTTATCTTAAACGCTTTTAATATCGGAGTGGTAGTAAAGACTTTTTTTAGATTATTAAAAGCTTCTTTATAATCTAATATCTAGTTAAATTTCGTATCTTTCCTTATAAGTTAAATAAGAGGTTTAATAAGTTAGGAAAATCTAAAAATCTTTAAATATCTTTAATATTCTGAGGAGCTTTCTACTATAAAATAATAATAATCTTTTTTAGGTCTATTCTAATACCGCTATTAGAGATAATTAGTTTTAAGTACTTTATTTTAGTTATATAAAACTCGTATTTATTAATATTAATCTAAATTCTATATTCCCTTAACTTAGCGAGAACTTTCCGAACATATTTTTAGTATTTTTTAAAAAATTTATTATAGATTAGAATATTATTAATATAAATAATATAGAATTAATTAAGATAAGATTATAATATATTATTAATAAACGTTTACTATGATGCGGGAGCGTTTATAAATCTAAAAAGTATAATTAAAGATTTAAATAGACCCTATCGGGTTTTAAACATAGTTAGTGATTTATAGCCTTTAGTAATCCGCAGTTAATTAAAAGTAGCGATAATATTAAGCTTGGTAAATATCTTAGTATGGAAGATTAAAATAAATATTTCCCTAATAAACGGGATTAGGTAGTAGTTCTTAATAATAATAGTATTAAGATCTTAATAGTTAATATAAAGGCGTAGCCCTCCCTCTAATTTTTATATAAATATAATAGGGGTAGTAGCCGCTAATAAGCTAGATTAAATAAATCTTTTCTTTAGATTTTAATCTAACTATTTTCTTAAAACTGTTAACTCTTTATAACTTATAGATTATAGCTTATAGTTCGGGGATTAAACATCTAGAAATAGCTCTATTCGATAATTATAAGATCTATAAATGGAGAGATTATCCGCAAGCTCTTATTTAAAATCTTAAGATATTTATAATATTTAGGGGGGATAATAGTAGCTAGATCTATAATAGATTTACTTTAGAGTTTTATAATTATCTTTTTAACGTCTACTATGATAAATTTACTAATAGTATAATCTTTTTTTTTATATAAAAAGATATAAAGCTGCTTCGCTAATAAGACTAATTTAAAGCGGTATAGAGAATTATAGACTTAGTTATAAGTATGACTATAGACTTAACTGCAGACTAGACTATAGACTTAATTATAGGCTTAACTGTAAATTAGACTATGGACTTAATTATAGGCTTAATTATAGACTTAATTATGGACTTAACTGTAAACTTAATTATAGACTTGATTATAGACTTAATTATAGACTTAACTGTGAACTTGACTATAAACTACTAGACTAATCTAGTCTTAAAATACTTAAATTACTAGACTAACCCAGTGTTGATATCGAGACTAATAAATATAATTATAACTATAACTATAAATAGGAAGATATTAAAAACTTAGAATTAGTTTTATAGTCTTTAGATATAAATCCTTAAATCGAAAACGGTTATTAGTAACGAAGATAATAACTGCGATAATAACTAGAGTTAAAGATAATACGGGTTAAAGGCTAATTAATAATTAGATTATATTTTTAAAGTTAAGAGATTCTTAGGATTACCGGAGATCTACTAAGCTTAATAATAAAGAAAAAAGTAGTTTCGGAGTATAATCTTATAGATAGATAGTTCTAGACTATATAGATAATAGTCTTAATAATAGAAAATAAGCTATTAAATATTTAGATATCCTAAGATTAATATAGCGGGATTAGTTTTATAGAATAGTTTTATATAAAGGATTTATTAATAAAGAAATAACTAATAGCTCTATAATTAATTATTAATCTAATAACTATCTTATCTAGCATGCAGAATAAAATAAGATAGTATTAATTAGTTTTATCTTCTTATAATAGTAATTTATCGTATTAATTCTTTTAAAATTAAAATTCTTTTTCTAATTCCTCCTAACAGCGACTTTAATTAGAAAGTATTAGTTTTCTAATTTAGAGAATTTTATAGTTTTTTTATAAAATTTAGAAGCATCCGCAAAAATTAAGTTAATAATTATATTAATATAAAGATATATATTCGGAACTTTCCTTTTTAAATACTTATTTACTTTGTAATTTATATCCCCGTAATAAAAATAGAGATTAAATAAATAGCGTTATTCGCGTTCTACTTATTTAATAGTGTTAAGTTCTATAAGATCTTCTACGAAGGCTGCTAGGGTATTTAAAGACTTAGTTTCTAATATATTAATAGGATTAATTAAGAGGACTCGTGGTTATATCCTTAACTCGGAATTTATAGAATAACTAGACTAAATCCGTGGTATCTGATTTAAAATAGCGGATTACATACGAGAAGGTTAAGAAGCTTAATTAATAAATTATAGTTTAGAGAAGTAACGATATATAATATTAAAATAGATTAATAGAGATATAAGATTATTAAATTTATTTAGAATAATTAATTAATTTTTTAATAAAATAAAAAATTCTTCGCTAAGCTCTTCTAAAAGATAATTAATTTTTTTTTAATTACTATAGTGTAAGGCACAAATACTAAGAAAGGTAATATGTATTAAACAAGAAATAAGTTGCGTGGAGATCTGAAGTGCGGGCGCTGAGCGGCTGCACTTAAGAGATTTATGGGTCATGTGCATTAGTCACGTGACCCCGGGGATATCAGGTCCCTGATACTACCCCCCTCTCTAAACGCTGCTTGGTCCTCTAAGTAGTTAATTATATATATAAAATATAATTAAATAAACTTATAAAACGGTAAAATAAATAATTAATCAGCTAGCGGCGCTCGAAGGGGGCGTTTTAATAATTATAGCTAGATTAGAGCTATCCGGTAATTATATAAAATAAATAGACAGTGTAGACTTATCCGGATACCTTACATGGAAATTAAGGATTAAATTAACAATATTCTTAAAGTCCTATTAATACTATTAAAACAGATTAGTATTTCACTCTTCCTAGGGTCTTTTAAAAAGCGTTTTATACTACATACCGGCGGCGATAATAATACAGTAATTAATAATCTCTTATATAATCTATTTAGGATGCTTCTCGTGAGTGTTAATATTTATAATTATAATAGATTCTTATAGGTTCTCGTATTAACCGGGATAAATATCTCGGGATTCGGAGGCGAGTCGTAGCAGGAAGGGATAAAAAAAAGGGATAATCCCTATATTTAGTATATAATTAAGTAGGACTAATTTATATGTCTTATTATTAATTATACGCGTAATAGCCCACAGATCTAATACTTTTAATGTTAAAGACTAACTCTCCCTTTATAAACGGAAGTGCTTTATAAACATATATATATAATCCCCTAATTAATAAGCGGGATAGGACTAATAATAACTATTAATATATTAAGTATATAATTCCTAGAACTAGACTATTTTACTATATAAAAATTTATAAATTATCTTAGTACGGCGTATAATCCGATCAGCTATTTTTATTTTAGAATATATAATTAGAGCACTCGGGGACTTAGTACTAGAGTAAGAATAGAATCTATAATTTATAAAAAAAGATATTATTTCTATTATTTCGGAGATATAATTATTTATAGAGAACTATATATTAAGGAGATAAAATATCTAGTTATCCTATATAAAATTAATATATACTTATAGATAATTCTTTAACTATTTTATTATAGATTTAGACTATCCGTCAGTTTTAAGATAGTAAGTACTAGAGATCTTATTCTTTATTTTATATTAAATATAGTAACGCCGCTATAAACAGCTAATAAAGATATTTTTATAATCTAAAATAATAGATTCAGATAAATCGTATTCGTAGAATACGCGGTGATATATTATCTTAAGTAATTTATTATTAGTTTTCGTGGCGAGTAGTTTAAATATTTTTATTTTATTTAAATAATTAATAATAATTAGATAGTGTTTAAACTTTTTATTTTATATTTTATATATAGGTAGATTCTTCGTAAGATCTATAGAGATATATAACTAGCGATACTACAGGATTAAAAGAAGCTTTAGTAATTTCTATTTTTAGATATTACGGGACTTAGCTCTTTTATATATAATATAGAAATTAGAAAACTAGCTAATATCTTATTTTATTTTATACTAGAAATAGTATTAATTTATTATATAATATATATTTTTCAGCTTAGGGTGCCCTGCGGTCTAATATTAGTAAGCTTATTTTATTAATAATCTATATAATTTATAATTTTTAGATATAATTAAGCGCTCTTTATACTATAAATAATAATTTTAAACAGCGAGATTAACTATTAATATCTTTATTCTTGTAGTTAAGATAGTTAGAGATAACTTATAATTATTTACGTCTACCGCTATTATAATCGCCTATATAATCTTATCTACCTCGTATATCTATTTAAATAATATTTTTAGAGGGGTCGTTCTATATAGATTAAAGTTCCGGTCTGGCTTATTATTAGCTACGGTACCTGCTGTAGAATCTAGTATAACTATCTTTTTCTGCCTATTAGTAACTATCGGCTACTACTAAGAATCCGGTATAACGAGATTCTAGGAATCAGCGAGTAGCGTAGGGGAACCGGACGCTAGCTATAGTCTATTATTATTAGTAAACCTAACCCGGGGTCTTATATCGAGCCCGACTAGGCCAGGCGACACGATAGGCAGGTTAATAGTAGGTGCCGGGGTCGTACTAGTTAATAAGATAAAGCTCTCCGGTATAAAAAGGATCTCGGGCGGCTCGCTGAGTCCAGAGAATGTAGTACTAGATACTGGCTATAGGGTACTCTGCGGAGGCGCGGTAGACCTGGATAGAGATATAATAAAGTGGCGATTTTAAGTACTAATAATATAGATATTCCTTATTACTGCGGAATTAATATCTTTAGTAATTATAGGATTAATGTCACGGCTCGGGACTGGGTTCAGAAACAGGACACCGTATTTGACTAAGATGTCGCTTGGAGAGCTGTAAACAGAGCGACACGGAGCAAGACTAAATACTACTATCTATGGCGGTGAAGGGTGGCGAAACCTGGAGTAGTACTGGTAGGACCCGGTAGCTGTACTGGCAGGGCCCGGCAGCGGTTGGCAGGGCCTCGGCCTCGGTGACCCTGGCGGGACTCTGGACCCGAGTCTTAACACTACTCCCCCCCCCTTTCTTAAAGTCGTGAGCTCCTGCGAGCCGAGCGGCGTACCTCTGATACTGGTCTCAGCTTATTAGAATAACGCTCGTGGAATTCCCTTTATATATCTAGTTCTTTAACATGTTCAACAGGTTCTTATATTATATTATTAATATTCTAACTACCCTACTTAACCAGGTATTAAATATGGCTGTAATACTTCTTTAAATCTAATATCTTATTAACTTAGTAAATAGCTTTACTATTAACTATTATAAGACCGGGGTTCTCGGGCCGCTGGCCCAGGAGGGGATTAATAATAATAGGATAAAGAAGATTAATATAGAAGATAGGGCGTATTTTTATTATTAAAGGAAGCTCGAGCTTATAGACTAGTAGACTAAGTATTTTTTTAATAGGATAGAAACTAAACTATAACAAGTCGAGCTTCTTAGCGGGTCGACGCGTTATAATATTTTTACTACTTAACTATACTCTATCTCCTACGCAGTAGCAGGGCGCCGGGGTCCGTTAATAATTAGTAGATTCTTTATATTTAGCCTGCGTATAGAATATCTTTTTTTAAGCCTGTTTATAAATCTTAAGTAGTTTCTATACGAAGTCGGCCGTAGATTTAGATATAAAGGATATAATTAGGGGTTCTAGGCCTATCCGGGGGTAAAAACTGTAATTAATAAAAAAAAAGAATATCCTAATTATCTCCGAGTCTTAATTATTATAAGTAAATTTAATAAAAGAGAGCTATTCTTTTTAGTTATTTTATAGATAATTATAGTAAGTTTAAAAATATATTTCTAAAATTTTATTAAATCTCTTCGTCTATCTATTAGTTTCCGGATAATATAATATTAATATATAGGTCTTAATCTTTAATAACTTATAAAAATTTTTCTAAAATATTAAGTTAAATTAACCGCCGTAATTAAAGACTACCTAATCCGAGAGACTATAATATTTTTAGATATAATATAAGAATAGTTCTGTAGCTTTCTTTACAGTAATAATTTTATTATAGAGAATAAAATATTATTATTTAGTTAGTTAATCCGCTACTACTATAATAGAGTTAAATTTATTACTTAGAAACAGTTTTATAATAAAATTAATAATAATATAACGCTAAGGATAGTTTAGAATAGAAAGAGATAATAATAAGCTATAATAAAAAGAGTAAGAGTACTTAGTATATATATAGATATAGTAATTCCGTATATAATACTTGATAGTGCTAGTTATCCGAGATTAATAGTAGTTACGGGATAAGAGATAATAGGTTTTCTTACGGCCTAGATAACCCGCTAATAATAAATTATAATAATAGTATAGAAGCTTTGTCTGTAATTTTTTATAATTAAATATATATTACTTTTCTTAATAGAAGAATACCCCCTCTCTATTCTTATAGTTAGCTAATAATATTTACTAGTTTCTTTACTATTTAATATATAGTATCTGCAGGACTTTTATAAAAAAAAAATTATATTTATAGTCTTTCTTAAATAGATCTTCTAGATTAGTACGATTAATTTTATTCTCTAGATCTATATCTATAAGATCCGGTTTATTTATAAATTATATTTTATTATAGTCGGAAGTATTAATAAAACTATTATTCTTAAATTCTATCATCTTATTCCTTCTTTTAGTAACCGAGTTAACGTTAATATATAGCTACTCTAGATATTTAGGTTAGATAATAATCTAATTCTAGTGCTATACACGAGGATTATTATAGAAGCTTAGATAATCTTAAAAATATCTAGTTAAAATATTAGACTTTTCTCTAAGCCTTCCGGGTCGATATATAAGCTTAAACTAGAAATAAGATAAAAACTTAGCTTAGTAGATCTATCGCCGGTTAAGCTATTTAGTAATTATAAAGTACTTAAGATTGCGATAATCCGTAATAACTTAAATTAGGTAAAAAGAGTCCTCGAGCTCCGGTTACTATTTCTAGAATATTTTAATAATTATTATAAGTTCCTTATTATAGATTTTATAATTATATTTAGCTAGACTGTGGGTTTTAAAGAAGAAGATAATTAGTTAAAATTTTTCTTTATTATCTAACTGCGAGAGAACCTTTTTTAAGATATAGTTAGAGGCGTTATATTTAATATAATAAATTTTATTTTATTTAAACGCTTTTAGTATCGGAGCGGTAGTAAAGGTTTTTTTTAAATTATTAAAAACTTCCTTATAATCTAGCGTCTAGTTAAATTTTATATCTTTTTTTATAAACTAAATAAGAGGTCTAATAAGTCAGGAAAATCTGAAAATAAACCGTTAATAAAAGTTTATAAAATCTAAAAATCTTTAAATATTTTTAATATTCCGAAAAGCTTTCTACTATAAAATAGTGGTAATCTTTTCTAAGTCTATTCTAATATTACTATTAGAGATAATTAGTTCTAAGTACTTCGTCTTAGTTATATAAAACTTGTATTTATTAATATTAATCTAAATTCTATATTTCTTTAACTTAATAAGAACTTTCTAAATATATTCTCAGTGCTTTTTAAAAAATCTATTATAGATTAGAATATTATTAATATAAACGGTGTAGAATTAATTAAGATAAGATTATAATATATTATTAATAAACGTTTACTATAATACGGGAGTGTTTATAAATTTAAAAGATATAACTAAAGATTTAAATAGATCTTATTAAGTTTTAAACGCAGTTAGTGATTCATATCCTTTAGTAATCCGTAGTTAATTAAAAGTAGTAATAATATTAAGCTTAGTAAATATCTTAGTACGGGAGATTAAGATAAGTATTTTCCTGATAAGCGGAATTAAGTAGCGGTTCTTAATAATAATAGCGTTAAGATCTTAATAATTAATATAAAGGCGCAGTCCTCTTCCTGGTTTTTATATAAATATAATAGGGGTAGCAGCCGCTAATAAGCTAGGTTAAATAAATCCTTTCTTTAGATTCTAGTCTAATTATTCTTTTAAAATCGTTAACTCTTTATAACTCATAAATTATAGTCCATGATTCGGGGGTTAAGCGTCTAAAAATAGCTCTATTTAATAATTATAGGACCTATAAATAGGAAGCGTATCTACAAGCTCTTACTTAAAAACCTTAAGATATTCATAGTATTCGGAGGGAATAATAATAACTAGATTTATAATAGATTTACTTCGAAGTTTTATAATCGCCTTTTTAATATCTGCTATAGTGAATTTACTAATAGTATGATCCTTTTTTTATATAAGAAGATGTAAAGCTGCTCCGCTAATAAGACCGATTTAAAGCGGTATAGAGGATTATAGACTTAATTATGAGCATAACTATGGACTTAATTATAGACTTGACTGTGGACTTAACTATGGACTTGACTATGGACTTGACTATGGACTACTAGACTAACCTAGCCTTAGAATACTTAAACCACTAGACTGACCCAGTGTCGATATCGGGACTGGTAAATATAACTATGACTATAACTATGAACAGGAAGATATTATTAAAAGCTTAGAATCGGTTTTATAATCTTTAGATATAAATCCTTAAATCGAAAACGGTTATTAATAATAGAGATAATAATTATAATAATAACTAGAGCTAAAGATAACACGGTTTAAAGGCTAATTAATAACTAGGTTATATTTTTAAAATTAAGGAATCCCCAGGATTACCGGGGGCTTACTAAGCTTAGTAATAAAGAAGAAGATAGTTTTAGAGTATGATCCTATAGATAGGCGGCTCTAGACTATATAGATAACAGCCCTAGCGGTAAGAAGTAAGCTATTAAATACTTAAATATTCTAAGACTAATATAATAGGATTAGTTTTATAGAGTGATTCTGCGTAAAAAATTTATTAATAAAGAAGTAACTAGTAGCTCTATAATTAATTATTAATTTAATAACTGTCTTATCTAGCATGCAGGATAAGATAAGATAATATTAATTAGTTTCGCCTTTCTATAATAATAATTTATCGTATTAGTTCTAAAACTAAAATTCTTTCCTTAATTCCTTCTAACAGCGACTTTAGTTAGGGAGTATTAGTTTTCTAATTCGGAGAACTTTATAGTTTTTTTACAAGTTTTAGAGGTATCCGCAGGGGTTAAGTTAGTAGTTATATTAATATAAAGACGCGTATTCGGGACTTTCTTTTTTAGATACTTATTTATTTTATGATTTACGTCTCCGTAATAAAAATAGAGATTAAATAGACGGCGCCGTTCGCGTTCTGCCTGTTTAATAATATTAAATTCTATAAGATCTTCTGCGAAGGCTGCTGGGGTATTTAAAGGCTTAGCTACTAGTATACTAATAGGATTAGTTAAGGGGACTCGTGGTTATATCCTTAGTCCGGAACTTATAGGATAGCCAGGCTGAATCCGTGGTATCTGGTTTAGAGTAGTAGGTTATGTATAAAGAGGTTAAGAAGCTTAATTAGTAGATTATAATCTAGAGAAGTAATAATATATAATATTAAGATAGATTAGTAGAGATATAAGATCGCTAAATTCGCTTAGAATAGTTAGTTAATTTTTTAATAAAGTAAGAAGTTCTTCGCTAAACTTTTTTAAAAGATAATTAATCTTTTCTTAATTACTGTAGTTATAGTCGGCTATATAATATTCGAATTTAATATAATAAATAATAAATTCTTAATTCTTCTACTTTAAGATCTATAGTTTGCGAATAGCTTTAGCGTGATAATTAGTAATCTTATAAGTTTACTAGAATATTTTAATAATAATAATAAATATAGGTAGTTCTTCTAAACTATTTAGATTACTTACTCTAATAAAGGGGGTAATCTGCTTTAGTATATTCTTACCTAGCTAATTAATAATATAGATAACACGTTTAGGTTTGCTGGGGTACCGATCACGATTTATTAAAAATTTAATCTTAAGCTATATAATAAATAAATTAAACTTATTTTTATTACTAGTAAATATCTTTAGATCGGGGTATTTAGTCGATAGACGCGTTCCTTAAGTACTAGTAGGCGTGATAGGATTTATTATTTGATCGGAGTTCTTTATAGCTGGCGAAAGAAATAAAGATATTTTAGTATTTAAATTCTAAGCTTCTATAGCGCCTAGCGAACTTATCTAAGCTTAAAAAGACTATACTAAATTTATAAGATTTATTATCTACGCGTTAGAGGCTAACTATGCCTCTGTTTAAGCTTAAATAGTGGTTTCGAGACTGGTCACTAACGTAGTAAGTTACGCAACGGTATTAGTATTATTAGTTAGTATTTCCGAGAGATTTATAGTGCGTGAAGCTTAGAATAGTATACTATAAGTCTTTTTAAAGTAACGTAATATCACGGCTCGGGACTAGATTTAGAAATAGGATACTATATTTAACTAAGACGTTACTTAGAGAGCTGTAAATAGAGTGACACGGAGTAAGACTAAATACTACTATCTATGGCGGTGAAGGGTGGCGAAACCTAGAGTAGTACTAATAGGACCCGGTAGCTGTACTGGCAGGGCCCGGCAGCGGTTGGCAGGGCCTCGGCCTCGGTGACCCTGGCGGGACTCTGGACCCGAGTCTTAACAATTAAAATATTACGGCGGAAATAGAGTCTAATATTATTTTTTTTCGCGGCTGTTATTTGCACCTTTAGATAGATTCTGGAATTAGCGTATTAAGATATTAGGTTTTACGTCTTATCTACCGGGCCGATATATAATCTTAAAGTTAAATTTAGATAGGAACTTAGTTTAGCGGGCCTGCCGGCGATTTAACTATTTAGTTATTATAAAATATTATAGGTTATAGTAGTCCGTATAAATCTTAATTAGACGTGTAGAATCTACGCTTGCTAGCTTAAAACGCTATATTTTAAATAAATAGATAATCACGAGCAGTTCCTTATCGTAAATTATATAATTAGTTTCTACGGGCGATATCTTTTTTAAAAAGAAGATAACCGGCTATAATATTCTATTATATATCTAGAAAAGAACCCTTACGGTAATATAATTACTAGAGTCTATCTTTATCTATATTTCTAGATCGGAGTTAAAATACGCGAGTACTAGAGTAGTCTAGAAAGTCTTTTTTAAATCTTAAAAGACTATTTTACACGCGGGAATCTATTTAAATATAGAATATTAAATCCTGCGAGTCTTTAATCGGGTTTTATATATTTTATTATTTTTAATTAGATCTATTAGAGGTCTAGTCCGGTAGAAGAATCTATATATAAAACACTAATAGAATCCTTAAAATTTACGAAGGAAAGTATATCTTTAATTAAAATAAATATCTGCTAATCGCGAATTACAGCTACTTTCTTTAGATCTATACGTATATCTTTAGTTATTATAATTAAATTAAGATATTTAATCTTCTTTATATCGAATTTATATTTATTAATATTAATTTATAACCCGCGATCTAGAAGCTATTTTAATATTTTAAGAATATATTTAGTATATTTCTCTTCGGTGTTACTGTAGATAAGGACGTTATTTAAATATATAATATAAAAGATATTAAGATATTTAAATAAGGACCGGTTTATATAATTCTAAAAGAACGTAGGTATGTTATATAACTCGAAAAATATAATTAGATATTTAAACTGCCTGTAACGCGTGTTAAATATAGTTAACTATTCCTAGCTTTCTTTAATTCGTAGGCGGTTAAACGTGTGGATTATATTTACCTTATTAAATACTTTTATATACTTTAGACGGTTAAGTGTCTTGTTAATAAGCGGGATCGGGTATTAATTCTTAATTATAAGTTTATTTAGAGCACGGTAGTTAACGTATACGCGTAGATCCCTGTTAAGTTTCTAAATAATTAGTAATAGGGTAACGGTCTGCGATGAGCTTAATTAAATAAAATTCTTTTTAAACTACTCTTAGATATATTTTTATATAACGTTTAACTCCTGCTCGGATATAGGACGGTAATTTTTTATAAAAGGGGATATAACGTTCTTAATTAACTAAATCTCGTGGTTCTCTGCGTGGTGCGGTAAAAGCGTATTAATATTTTTCTTTATAAATATTTTAATTATAGAATAATATTTCTTAGAAACTCGTTTCTTTAATTATTTAATTAAATACTCGTTCCGATTTATAAGGAATTTATCGTAATCCTTAGATTATATAGTATTAGTTATAGAGACGTAAAAATACTTCTTATTATTTCTTGATATAATTAGGAATCTGTGATAGTCCTGTTAAGTAGCTAGAGTTATAAATTACCGAGTATTAATAAGATAAATTCTAGACATTTAATCTACTAAAATAGGAATAGTCTTTTTTATTCCGTAGGCGTATACAGTGCAGGATACTATTTAAGAAAGATAATTCTCTATAAAATAGTGCGGTAAGTTAAAGGTTATTATTTATTATATAAAATTAATATACGGGTTATATATAAATAGCTAATAGTCTTCTAGAATAAGCTTATAATAAGATAATAGGGTGATGTAAGCGGTAAGTTATTTAATATAATTATCTATCTTAAGATTAAATAGAGCTATTTAGATTATAGTAAAATAAAGCCTATTATTAATAAAGTACAGAGAGATTAGGGTAGTAAGATTTATTATTAGAAGATTATATTTATATATAAAGAATGGATTAACTGTTTTAACTTTATTATTATTATCTATTAAAATAGATATAGAGATCCGCTCTATCTTAATTAATACTATAAAATATTTATCTAGCTTAAATTTACTCTTTAATCTTACTCCTAGAGCTAGCGAAAATAAAAATGAAAGATTTTTTTTTTAATCTATCTCTAATCACGATTTTAATTAGAGATTATTTATTTTCTAATTCTAATATCTTTTCTATATTCTTAGTAACGGCTACTTTATTAAAAGATTTAGCTTTACCCCTGTGTAAAGCAAATTTAGGATAATAAGAGTTATTTATCTGGTAGTTAGATCTATAATAACTTTAGTAGCGTTCTATATAAGAGAGTAAAGCCTGTTCCTCGTTAATAAACTTAGGAGGATTCTCCTAAGATTTAAACTATTTATCTTCCTAATTTAGAGATTTAGTATTAGAGGGATTAAAGCGTTGCTTATATATATCTAGAAGAATAATAAGTTAGAAGATATTCGCGGCTCTAGAAGTACAGGATTTCTGGTTAATAATCTACTATATTAGAAAAACGCGTGTTTTTATAAATATAAAATTAACTTCTTTATAATCTTTTTTTATAGCGTGCTATTTCTAAGACTTCTATTATAGAATTAAAAGTCCTGTCACTGAATAGCTTACTAATATAGGATAGAAGAGAATACTAGAACTTAAGAATATAGTTTTCTTTAGCTATGCTAGTGTTAAACTAAAGTATTATAAGACGCTAAAAATAGATAGTTACTATCTTCTTTTTATCCTACTTAATATTAAGGAGTTCTTGTTTTATTTTATTCTTTTATAAATAAATATCTAAATATATCTTTAGCTCACGTATAAAATGACGGTATAAGAGATCCAGAGTCTAGATTATATATTAATTAAGAATTTTAAATAGATCTTTCTGTATATACTTTAGAGTGTAGAGGATTTTATTTTTTTTAATAAAAAAGTATTACTAGTTAATTTCGAATTTTTAATTAAATATAAAACGTTATATTTAATATTTTATAACGTCATCCGTTCCGAGAATAATAGTTAGCTTCTTTTCTTAAGGCCGTGAATCTGCTGCGATAATAGTATTAATATCTATTATTATATAACGTTCAGCGTATTATTTATACTAGATATTATTTTCCACGTTCTTTAGGAGGTTATCTTAATTTAGGTTAATAGAGTACTAGTCTTACTATAGTTCTATATTTAATTAGTTCTTCTATAAACGAGTATTTTTTTTACGCAGATATTCTATCTTCTCGGCTAATATATACGAGCGAGAGCGGTATTTATTAGCTTTTTTATTTATAGTCTATATTTTTATCTGCGCAGTCTTAGTTTTAGTTTATATAGTCCTTAGCTTTGTCTCTAGAGCTTAAATATAAAGTTTAAGTATCTTATTATTCTAGATTAATAAGTTACCCGCTACTACTGTAAGGCGAGTACCGAATAGATCCTTATTAAGAATAGATTTAAAGACGGGTTTCTTACCCTTATTTAAAATATTAAAGTTAACACGAATAGAGACAAGACTGTTATCTATAGTCTCGGTAGAATTATTCGCTATACGGCGAATACGTATTATCTCAGAGTTTTTTCTAATAATATCTAAAACTCTTAATTCATCCTTACTCACGCTACGGGCGGAATAATAGAACGCCCTGCTAGTAGAGCGCTTAGATATACCGGAGGTAGGTCCCTGGAAAACTATCTAACATAATATAAGAGGTCTTAGCTAATTAAATAATAGTAATTAGATCGGATAATGATAGAAGCGTATTGAGATGCTAGGAAATCCACGGGTTAATAAAGTTAAATTTTAATAATAAAGTACCTGGGAATGTAAAAGAGGAAATTCTGAATTAATATAGTACTAGTAATCCTTAGGAAAGGACGTAACTTATTAATATAAGGCACAAATACTAAGAAAGGTAATATATATTAAACAAGAAATAAGTTATATGGAGATCTAAAGTGCGGGCGCTAAGCGGCTGCACTTGAGAGGTTTGTGGGTCATGTGCCTTGGTCACGTGACCCCGGGGATGTCAGGTCCCTGACATATAGTCACAGTCGGCTATATAGCGTTTAAATTTAATATAATAAATAATAAATTCTTAATTTTTCTACTTTAAGATTTATAGTTTATAAATAATTTTAATATAATAATTAGTAACCCTATAAGCTCGCTAAAGTATCTTAATAATAGTAGTAAGCGTAGATAGTTCTTCTAATCTATTTAGATTATTTACTTTAATAAAGAAGGTAATCTGCTTTAGTACGTTCTTATTTAGCTAATTAATAATATAGATAACACGTTCAGATTTACTAAGGTATTAATCACGATTTATTAAAAGTTTAATCTTAAGCTATATAATAAACGAATTAAGCTTATCTTTATTACTAGTAAATATCTTTAGATCGGGGTATTTAGTTAATAAACGCGTTCCTTAAATATTAATAGGCGCGATAAGGTTTATTATTTAATTAAAGTCCTTTATAGCTGGTAAAAGGGATAAAAATATTTTAATATTTAAATTCTAAGCTTCTATAGCGCCTAATAAACTTATCTAAGCTTAAAGAGACTATATTAAATTTATAAGATTTATTATCTGCGCGTTAAAGACTAACTATATCTTTATTTAAGCTTAAATAATAATTACGAGACTGGTCACTAACGCGGTAAGTTACGTAACGATATTAATATTATTAATTAGTATTTCCGAGGGATTCATAGCGCGTAAAACTTAGAGTAGTATATTATAAGTCTTTTTTAAAATAACGTAATATCACGATATGGGACTAGGTTTAGAAATAGAATATTATATTAACTAAGACATCGCTTAGAAAGCTATAAACAGAGCGACATGGAGTAAGACTAAATATTACTATTTAGGGCGGTAAAGGATGGCGAAACCTGGAGCGGTACTGGTAGGGCCCGATAGCTGTACTGGCAGGGCCCGGCAGCGGTTGGCAGGGCCTCGGCGACCCTGGCGGGACCCGAGTCTTGATATAATAGTCTAGAAATTATAGACTAAAGATATTCTAGAAATCGTTTTAATATAGAAAACTAGTCTTTAATAGCTAAAAATAATCTAAAACTAGCTAAAGCTCCAAAATAACCCTAAGAACCACGCTAGATAGATATTAATTAGCGTAATTAACTAATAAAAGAAAAGAAAAGCTTTAACTATTTTAAATAAGAATATTAATCTACTAATAATTTTAAGAAAGCTTCTACTTCTCTAAGAGTTCTAGATCTGTGGAATAATAATATAAAGTTTCCTAACTAATAGAGAAAAAAAATACCTAGAAAAAGTCTTTATTTTAGATAAAGTTTATATTAAATAGCACACTAAGTTTAACTTTTAGAAATTACTTAGAAACCCGACTAATAGTTTTATAATTTAGACTTAGATAGTAAAAAATAGAATATTATTTATTATAAAAATACTAATTAATATTAGAGTAAATAATCTTTATTTTATAAATATTTTTACGGCCATTCTTCTCGCAAAATATTTTTAGATATAATTAATCTTATTAGATTAACAGATCCCAGTAGTAGAATTTAATAAAAAACCCGCTATACTAATTACTCACGCGATAATACTAGATTTGGTAGTAGATAAAAAATAATAATACTAAGTGCCTTTTATCCTCGTGGAACTAGGAAAATACGATATTATACTAGAAAAATTCTAGTTAAACAAACATAAAATCTTACCTAATTACTATTAGAAATAATTAATTTAGCCTAAAGTAATCTCCGTAATAAATAAAGTAAAAGTTAAAGGATTATAGAACTATCCTAAAAGTATTTTATAATAATTTAAAATAAGCTAGATATATTAGAAAAATACGGCTCGCAGAAATAAATTAATAAATAAAAAGATATAAAGCGAGTAATATAATAACGGATACTATAAACCTTCTTAAACTTAAGCTTAGGATTATACACTGTCTCTAAATAAAATAAAAAGGGCCTTAAAAAAGCTAAATCCTAACTAGAACGAGGAAGTTTCTAACTCTAATTAAAAGATCCGCTTCTCTTAATCTCTAATCCTTATTTAGATGGATATTACTATAATTAGAGCTATTAGTTTTTCTTAGCTTATTTAAAATAAGAATAATAAGATATTCGCTACATTACTATACTAAATAAATAAAATAATTATATATAAAAAAGATCCCGCTCA
Organism: Aspergillus bridgeri; assembly: GCA_027569665.1. Lineage (NCBI taxonomy): Eukaryota > Fungi > Ascomycota > Eurotiomycetes > Eurotiales > Aspergillaceae > Aspergillus > Aspergillus bridgeri. Next base: position 22,048 of record JAPDKQ010000106.1, on the reverse strand, counting down.
AGAAAAGCTTGAGAATATTAGAAAATAGCTATTAAAGTAATATTAAGAGTTTATAGATATTTTTTTAAAAATATAGTTAAATACTCTTTTACTATATCAAGATTACGATTATAAGATAGAATTAGAGAATAAACTTTTCCTAGAATACTTGCCATTATATAAGATAAATACTAAAGAACTAGAAGCGATAAAATAATATATTATAAATAATCTAGTAAAGGATTTTATTATATTTAGTAATATATTCTTTATTTTTTTAATTCTAATAGCTAAGAAGTCTGGGGGAGGGCTACGGTTCTATATAAATTATTAAAAGCTAAATATAATTACGAAAAAAGACCGATATTCTTTTCTTTTAATAAATAAAATTATAAATTAATTAGAACGTGCTAAGATCTTTATTAAGATTAATATTTAATAAAGATTCTACTAAATCCGCATGGACCTGGTCTCTAAGAAACTAACTATTTTTTAAATATAATATAAAATCTATAAATATTAAGTAATATCCTTTAGATTAACGAATAGACCGGTAATATTTTAATATTTAATAAATAATATTTTTTTTAATTATTTAGATCGATTTATAACAGCCTTTATAGATAATTTTATTATTTATAATAATAATAGGATTAAGTATTAAAAGTATATTAAATTAGTTCTCTAACGGCTCCGAGACGCCGAATTATAGACTTTTTTTAAGAAATATAAATTCTATATAATTAAGACTAAATATTTAGATTTTATTATCTCTACTAACGGTATTAAGGTCGATTTTAAAAAAATTACTATAATTCGAAACTAGAAGGCGCCTATAATAGTTAAAAATATATAATTATTTTTAAACTTCTATAACTTCTACAGGCGATTTATTAAGTATTATAGTAAAAAAACTAAGGCTTTAAATTAATTAACGAGAGTAGATATTTCGTTTATATAGAATAAGAATTATTAGAATATTTTTAAAGATTTAAAGATAGTATTCTTTTCCGCTCTAATACTTACTTACTATAATCCGAAGCAGTCTACTAAGCTAGAGACTAATATAAATAATAGAGTAATTTCCGGAATATTATCTTAACTAAATAAGAATAATTAATAATAATACTCTATAGCTTTCTTCTTAAAGATAATAATATTTATAAAGATTAATTACAAGATTTATAATAAAGAGATACTAGCTATTATTAGATTACTAGAAGAATAGCGGGCTAAGCTAGAAAAATTATAGAAAATAAAATAATTTAATATTTTTATAGATTATCGAGTCCTTAAGTACTGTCACCATTTTGCCTCTTCTTACCGCCTAATAGCTAGTTAGTTAGCCGCGGAGCTTACAACTCCACGAAGGACAATAATAACAAGAACAACTTTATATTAAAACCTTAATCCATCAAAGCTACGGCTTTAATAAAGTAATAACATATCCTATTAGTATCCAAGCTACCTCCATTTATTTAATTTCATTCGTTTAAATCGTTTTAATCAATTCTATCTATTTATAATTAATCAGGATTTTCCGGTCACTATTTGCTTTAATCCGTCTACTTATCTATTTTAATCGTTTTACCGTTTTGCCTATTAGGTTTCTATAATTAATTTCATTAATTCTATTAATTTTATTAGTTTTACCTTATATTTCATTATCTAATTAATATCCAATCGATTATTTAAACTCGGCTATTAAATTACTCTATACTTTAAGTATTCCAAGTCTTAATATATTAATTAGTTAGACAAGCCTACCGTTCTGCTTACTCGATATATTAAATTATTATTTATATTATCTCTTTTATTAAAGCACTTTTTATATCTATCTCTCTAGGATATTAGTCGTTTAGATCTCTATTCTACTATTAAAGAGTTCCTTTCCTTATCTAACAAGTTATATTCTAACCCTGCATATATCAACTAGACGGATAAATAACTCCTACTTAGCCGAGACCTTCCTATAGTTAAAATAGGTTAATTAAAAAGCCGTTTCCGTTCTTATTCCCGATTTATATCACAACCCCCTTCTCTTTCTAAAAATCTAAGTGATTTAGTCATCCTAGTTTTAGTTAAATAGAAGTAGTTATCTAGAGTATAAATCTTATTAAATTAACCTACTACTCTAATTAGAGCTAAAGCAGAGCTAATTACTATATTTAAAATAGTAAGATTTATAGATATTACTATTAATAATCCTCGCAATCCGCAGAGGGCAGTAAAACATTTATTTAAATCCTATACTATTAATCTAGATATTTTTCTTCTAAGTACTAAAATTAAACTATCTAATATTTAGTCGAGAACTAATATATAATTATTTAATTAAATTTTATCTAACTCTTAATTATCTAATCTATTATCGCCTTACGAAGCCGGTAAAGAATTTAAATATTTATTTAAATCTTTCTCTAGAGTTAATTTAAGTTATTATTATCTAAGCCGTTCGAAATAACTAACTAAAAGTCTAACTAAAATTAAACTAATTAAATCTAAATCCTTTTACCGCAGTAATAATCTATATTAACCCGCTTTAATCAAAGATTACCGCTAAGCTAAAATAAGCTAGTTAAATCCTGGTATTAAAGAGCTGTATAGACCTACTAGTTGTTAGACTAGTTAAAGTTAAAGCTAAGACTAAAGTTAAGCTACTAGTTAAAGCGCTAGCCGTCATGGTTAAACTAGCTAATCTTAATTATTTTAATTTTAGCTACAGACTCGTCGCATTTTAAATCTAGAGTTCTAAGAATTACTAGACTAGTTTAAAGCTAGTTAAAATAATATAGAATAACGAATATAATAATATATTAATAAATAGCTAGTTATTTTTAAAACTACTATTAATAATTTCTTCTAAGAGATCTCTGACCGTTAAGATTATAATCTTATAATTAAATTAAAAGAAAATAAAGAAGATTATAAAGATATCGGATCCTAAAACTAATTTAATTAATAAGATATGCCTAAACAGCCTAGTTAACCTAAACTAGTAGGAGATTCTAGACCGTCTAAACCGCCTAGATCTCCTAATAAAACTGCCGTCGTCTAATCTAGTAATAATAGAAACACGAATCTCGGTGGACTATAGAAAATAAAAAAAATTAGATATTTCTATCCTAATCTCCGTGATAATATCTCTTTAAAGAATTAAAGAAATTATATTTATTATTAAAATATTAATATATTCGTGAACCGCATTATTAACATAATCGAATATAAAGATAAACCTATAGTTAAAGCTAATATTTAAATATATATGAGAGGAGCTATTTTAATATAATTTATTTCCGAGTTTACTAATTTAGAAAAACGTTCGCTTTATATTTTATTATTAAATAAAGAATAGCTTCTAGAGTTAAAGAAATGCTTTAAAACTAATTCCTATAAAATATTTAAAAAGCTAAAATCTATCTAATATAACTATTTTAATATTACATCTAAGAAGATCCTCTAGATATATATAGAAGAAGTTATTTATTTTATTTAAATAGCTAGAATTATTAATACCTTCTAACAGCTATCTATAGTATAGAATAGATTAGATATCTAACTTTAATAATATATATCTTTTTCTATCCTTTAAACTATAAAGACCGAATTTTTCCAGTAATTTAAAAATCAATGATTTATATAATAGAATTTAAACTCGAGCTATCAGCATAATTAAGATAAAAAATATTAAAATTAATCTACTCTATTAACTAATAACTTAAATAGATATTTCTAAACTAGTCCTAATATCTATAGTCCTAATCGTTTAAATAACGGATATTTTACTAATTAAGCCTATAGACAACCGATTCAGCCGTTCTAATTAATCTTATCTTTCTAGCCGTTCTAATAGTTATATAGTTAGAGGAACCCCGGTATATTATTTAGATAATATTAACAGTAATTTAATTAAACACCCGCGATACCGAATCACTTTATACCGAATTATTAAAATTAAAATCGTTCCTAATATTAGAGCCCGCGTCCCGGTTAATTACTTTTAACTAATTAATCTTATAATCCGTTTAATAATTATAATTATTCTAGCTATTAATTATCTAATTATAATACTAATTTAAATATTAATCTACAGAACTAGCGTTAATAATAGAATAAATATAATAATATTTCTTAAAATAAGTTTAATCCCGTTTTTAATTTTAGAGGAAAATCTTCGTTTAGACATGCCTACGAGGTTAATATTTCTAGTAATCCGGAGTTCGATAATATCGCTTCGTCTAGTTTATCTAACTAAGTATCTAATTCGAATTAATAAGCTTTTTATAACTAATTAAGATCTTAAATAGAATTATAACTATTTATATAATAATAACCAGGAATTATATAATACTTTATTTAATTAATCCGGATATTATAGAGATCAAAACGTTAATAACTAATTTAATAATTCCTATAAGGATAATTACGCTTATATAGTATAAATAGTTAAAGATAACTAAATAAATTCAGATACGGATAACGAGTTAATTAAATTATTAATTATATTAGACCGTTTTAACGTAGTTATATTTATCTATTATTAGTATAACGCGATTTTCCCGTTTAATAATAAGCTATACGCTTATCTTCCTTATTACTACAATCTATCCGATCTATTTACAGTCCCTACTACTAAATCTAATTTAGTAAATATTATTAAATTAGTTCGTTTATTTATTAATTAGACTAATTATTTAATAAGTATTCAGATATGGCGATATATTATTATTAAAGTTAGTTTAAATACTACCTCTAAGTTCCACGATATCTATTTAGATACTAGATATTTATCTACTATTATAGATAAAGACTTTACTAAGGAGATAGAAATAAAGATTAATAATAGCTATCCTTTAATTACTATTTAAGGAATTAGTAAAACGAGATATTAATTTATTTAATCCGCTATATTTAACATTTATTTTCTAAGAGCATGGAATGCTATCTATTAATTTATATTTATAAAGATTATTATCTAAGTTTATTTAGTTCTAAATATTAAAGCTTGTCTACTTATTAGAACTAATATACTAGTTCCTAAAGATATTATTTTAGATTTTTAAGCTTAATAAGATATAATCGGATCCTATTAAAGCTTTCTCTTTATTTTAACTTGTAAAGCTAAAGTAAATAAAATTATTAAAATATTAATTTATACGCTAAATAAAGTAACTATTTCTACCCGTTTAGCTAGATAAATTCTAATTAAAATAAAAAAAGAATTATCTTATAAACACGATTACATATTTTATCTAACTAATATAACCGTTCCAGTTTATATTTCTACTTATTTAGTTAATAAAGATTTCTCGTTTATCGAAGTTAGAAATAACTCGTATAAACCGGTTACCGTTACTAGGCACACCCGACTTGGAATAGTCTCTAATATTAAATCTATTTAGATTAACGCCTATAATACTAATAGAAAACTATTAATTTAAATAATTCGTTAAATAATAGCTCTGAGTCTAAATCTCCTAAGATATTTTATTAAGTATATCGCTTAGCTGCCCGGATTATTAAGAAAATATATAAAAATAAGCTAACTAATTAATACTACCGTCGCTATACTTAATATTCGTTTACTAGAGCTTTTTAAACTGAAATAATTAAAGTTCTAGATAAAAAAGCAACCGTTTTATTAAATAAAATAACTATATATAGTCTTTCCGAAATGATTAAACGAATTAAATAAGTCGTTAAATCGTTTAATATTTAGATAGATCTAAATAACCCGCTTAGAACTGTTAACGTATCTAAAAACGAATAGATAGAAGTCCTAATAAAACTAAATTAGCAGAAACGTGTGCTAAAAGCGAAAGTTTATTATCTATCTTCCTAAGATTAAGAGATAGTAAATAAGATATTTAATCCTTTTATTAAATAAGACAAACTTGAACCAGCCAAGAGCTATATTCCTACTAGATATCCCGTTTTCGTTATATAGAAGTTAGTATAAGATAGTTAAAATAACTACTTTAAATAGAAGGGTCAAGCTGTGATTAATCTACATAATACAAACAAAGAGGCAGAGCCAGACCTCTATCCTATACTATCTTAAGATAAGATTATTTAATTAATTCGTAATCATCTATTTATCTCTGTAATAGATATTTATTAATTTTTCTACTAATAGAGAGTCCGCCGCGATTACCGCTACTATTTAGCTATTATATTTTATAGAAAATAAGAGGTTTTTAACGTGACTATTATGGGTTTTATTAATTCAGTCTCCTATATCTAATATATAATAAATCGATATCTAAAAGACCTCCTAAAATTAAAAATCTATATTAATAATATAGTAACTATCTTAGAGACGCTTAATTAGTATATTAATAATTTAATTATATTATTTACACGGCTTAAAGAAATAAATATTAAACTTAAATTTTTTAAAACTTTCTTAGGATTTTCTTTAGTAACTTTACTTAGATAACACGTTAATTTACTTAGGTTATTAATACTATAAGAGAAAATTACTGCTATACGGAAGCTTAACTTTCCTATCATACTAACTAAACTTAAATATTATCTTAGTTTAACTAGTTAGTTTAGATAATATATTAAAAAATATACTAGCATCGTCGAGCCGCTTTAAGATAAGAAAATATTTCTACTTAAAGAAGGCCTAAAAGACAGAATTAAATATAAGAATTAGTCTAGATAAAACTTTACTAGAACCGCCGAGGAATATAAAGTGTTTAATTAATTTTAAATATATTTTAATAATCCTTTATTCTTTACATACTTTAATCTAGAACGCCAGTTATATGCTAATTTAGATGCTTCCTACTAAGGAAATAGTATTATAATCTATTATTTAAAACGTGATTATATTTATCTTAATTTATCTAAACCGTCTCTATAAATAACGGTTAAACTAATTATATTTCTTAGTAGAATTTTAATTACGGCCGAGAAATACTACTAGCCTACTAAATTTAAAGTATCTTACCTGATTTAGATATTACGGAAAATTCGATATTTAATTAAATTATTAAAATTAATTCCTATTATCTATACTAATTACGCCTCTATTATTAATATAGCTAAATAAACTTCTTTAAATACTGTTATTTCTAATAAGCTAAATCTATACTTAATTAAAGCGTCCGTCTATATTTAATAATTTAAATTATAAGTTTACTATCAGTTTAGAAAAGATAATATTCTAGTAGATACTTTATCTAGATTTTATATAAATAAGCCCCGTCTAAATAATATTAATCTAGATACGATCGACTCTAAAGTTTTTATTATCTTAATAATTAAACTCTCTACTAAATTTAAATAATAATTTAAAAATATCTATAATCAAGATCATAAAGTAAAATCTATTTTAAAAGTACTTACTACTACTAAAAATAATAGATGTAAAGCTGTTTTACTGTATAAATTATATAATAGATTATTTTATTTAATTTATTAAAAGGTTATATACGGACAAACCATAAACGACATTATTAAGGAATAATAGTTTTATATTACTAGATCTTTTATTAAAGACCTTTTCAAAATAGTTTATAATAATAATAATCATCGCGGTTTTAATAAATATTTACCTGCGCTTAAAGATCTTACTATCTATTAAAATAGAAAATTATTTAAGGAGTATTATAAAAAATATCTAAGTTACTAATTAAATACGATTTCCTAATACTATCCGTATAATTAATTAAACCTAATTTCTACTCCTTTAGAACCTTATTATACTATAATAATAGATTTTATTATTAGCCTACTTTTTAATAAGAATAGATATACCTAAATATTAGTTATTATCGATAAAATAACTAAAAGAGTTAGTATACTTTCTAGAAAAGATACTTAGACAGCTTAAGAATAGAGAATTAAACTAGTAGATTATATATAATTAATTAACTAAGAATTCCCCGTACGGATTATTACTAATCGAGATACCCGATTCCTTTTATCCTTTTAGAAAGGAATATTTAATAGAATAGGAGTAAACTAGTATTATTTAATAGCTTACTACCCCTAAACGGATAATTAAACTAAGAGAATCATCCAAGTTATTAAAGTTATATTAAGATACTAATTTATCGCTAATCTAAATATACAGAATTAATAGAAAATATTTATTCTATTTATAATTATCTTAATTAATAGAATATCTAGCGCTTTAACTAACTAAATACTATATTAATTAATATATAGAATAGACCTCAGGGCTCTTTAAAACATGTTAAAATGTTTATTCAGAAATAAAGACGAAGTTTAATAAGTCTCTAATTTTTTTTATCGTTTAGATACCGCTAAAGTTTTATAATATATTAAGCTCCGAATAAAATACTATTTTAATTAATAATACTAATTATTTCCCGAACTTAAATTAGACTAATTAGTCCTCTTATAGTTATATAAAGGATATAATCTTCTAATTTTATACTATCTTAGACTAAAATTAAGTCAGCAGTTTACTAGACTATTTAAGATTATCTATAAAATTAGCCGTATAATATATAAATTAAAGCTTCCTAATACTTACCGTATATATCCTATTATTTTAATTATAATACTTAAACCCTACTTAAAAGATCTATATAGTCGCCAAGATTTTAGCTATTTAAGTACAGTTATTAATGACGAATATCTAGAAGAAGAAGACTACTATAAAATTAAATAAATAATTAATAAACGTGTAATTTATATTAGACGTAATCGGACGCTATATATTTAATACTTTATTATCTGAAAAGACTATCCGCTTTATAAAGATAAATAAATAAGAGAAGATTATCTAGCGGTCCTAAAATTAATAGCTAAGTTTAAATAGTTAATTATCTCAGCGATTAACTAAGTAGTTTTAATAATACTTATAAATACTTATATCCTTATCTCCGTTTTTACCCTAGCTTATATTTACTACTTACTATATTTACTATCTAAATACCTATTTTCTTACTTTTTAAACTGTAGTTTTCTATCTTTTTTCTTTTTACTATACCTATCTTATTTCCTTTTAACTTTTTTATTCTTTTTTATTCTTTTAATAATTTAAATCTTATAGATCCCGTACACGAAGTTAACAAGCTCTACGAGCCAATATTTAAAACGTCTAAACCCGAGGAACAAAGCCTACCTGGAGTTAACCAGGCCGCCGTTCAACTTAATTAGACACTCGATCAGGCCGCCGTTTAACTTAATCAGATACTCGATCAGGCCGCCGTTGAACCTCAGTATACTACTTAAACCCCTACTACTACTGGTTTTATACCTGTCAATCCTCCTATCAATTCTCCAGCTCTACCTTTAACTAGTACTACTAGTTTTATACCTATCAATCCTCCTGTTAATTCTCTATCTTTAACTATTAGAGATATTAAACCGTTTGGAACGCCTACTTAGAGAGTTATTATTTAAAAGTAAAAGGAATCTTATAATATAATCCGAGGAAATACTACATTCGAAAATAATATTAGATAGGATTTATTTATAACGTAGAATAATAAAAATTAAGCTGATTAGCTATATATTAGCTCTAATTTTCCTAATAATTAAGAATTTCCTCCCTATTATATTAAACTATCTGACTTTTAGTTAGTCAAAGTCCTTATCTAAATATTAATAGAATTATATGAGCTGTTTACTAGTCCTATGATTTTAATAAAAATAAAGTAATTAAAAAGACTAGATACTCTTATAATTATCCGGCAGTTATTAAAATTAATAATTAATACTTTATATTAGTTTTTAAATTATCCTATCTTTTAATGGATAAAAATACTACTTTAATCTTTTCTTAGCTAGCTAACGGTATTTCTAAAAGATATATCACCTATCTTAAATAATTATAGACTGGACTTGTTCTGTATAAATAGTATCCTATTTTTCCGTATTTTTAAATAAATATCAAGATTATTAGACTAGTGGCTCTTTATCCTGACTAAGCTCGCGTTAATTTAATATTAGAAAATTAATTCACTACTATTCCGGATAATTTTAACCTAAATAACTTAGAGTAACTAAAATATTAAATTCTATAATATTTCCTCCGTCCGTCTAGTTATATAAAGCCCTATCCGAATCGATTTTATTAATTCTATCTATAATAAGATTAATATTAACAATCTACCCACTAAGAAAGACTTTAAAGTAATAAAAAAGAAATCTAGCGTTAGATCTGAATCTTACTAAGCTAGAAAACCCGTTTAATTTTCTATTTATTAATCTTCTAAAAAACCCGTCTAACCTTCTAAAAAACCTATCCGACCTTTTAAAGAGCCTAAATCCTCTATTAAAACTCTTTATACTAATAATTAAGATAATAAAAGTTTCTCTATATATTCTTTTAATTATCTAAATAAATTCCCTAAATTAGGTTCCGATATTTCAAAGAATAATATATTTAATAAGTTAACTATTCTTCTCCGTTATTAAAATTATATCTTTAAAAAATAAAACATATTTATCTAAACCCAAATTAAACGCCAGAACCGTGCTATATAAGAATAAATTAAGAACCACGGTAAATCTCTTTAACAGTTTATTAATATATATAATAATCTAGTCTAAATCTAACATGGATTTATCTAATAATAGATTAATACTTAAGCTAAACTGGCTAAGATCACCTCTAAATTAGAAACTAAAAAGACTAATTACTAGTATCGCTGGCTAGGTATAGTTAGGGATTTAGATAATAATAAGGTACAAAATAACGTTTTATAGAAATCGCTTCGTTTATCTGAACTCGCTTTATCTACCACCTAAGCTTTATTATATTTAATTAATAATAAGCTTGAAAACATCTCCGGTGGAATAATCTAATAGAATATTATTTTATTAATTACTAGAATAGCTGCGCAGTTTAGTCTTTACTATCCTATTTAAACACCTACCGCCGCAAGTCAAACACCTACCGTTCCTGCTATTCCAATGCCTACTATTTCTGCTGTTTCGCCTATTTAAACAACTATTCCTTCTATTTAAACTGCTCCCGTTAACCCTCGAAGAACCTCTGTAGAGATGCCCGCTTTAACCGCCACTTCACCGTCTACTTTAAAGAAGCGTAAGAGACAATCCGATTTACGATTTTCTTTATAATTTCTAAGTTATTTATTCTCCATTTATTCTCTAACTAACACGGTTTATTCTCTAAAAGTCGTTTATTTCTTCTCTTTATTTCCTTTCTCTTATTTAACATGTGGGCGTGTCATTTTTTCTTCAATCCCCACTGTCACCATTTTGCCTCTTCTTACCGCCTAATAGCTAGTTAGTTAGCCGCGGAGCTTACAACTCCACGAAGGACAACAATGACAAGAACAACTTCATATTGAAACCTCAATCCATCAAAGCTACGGCTTTGACAAGTACTTTATAATTATTAAAAAACTAAATACTTAATAGGCTAGATAGACAGAGTTCCTATCCTATTTTTATTTTCTAATTAAATACCAGCCTGGAAAACAGAACACGCTAATAGATATTTTAACTAGATAAGATAGATCCGTAAATAAAGAATATTATTTCTAGATTCTTCTTTCTAAGAATTATCTTAAGAAAGATATTTTCTTAATTAACCTCGTACCGCTAGATACTAGAATAGAATTAGTTAATTATTTTTTTAAAATAAACCGTAACTCGTAGGAACTCGCTATATTTTATAAGAAAGTAATATTAGAGAATCCGGACTAGAGATTATTTAATAAGAAACTTCTTTTTTAAAAATAATTAGTAGTACTAGATAAAGAAGATCTCCGAGCCTGCCTACTTAATAAAATTTATAATAATCTTTAATAGCTTATCTAAAAAGGAGTAAGATAAAATAACTTATTAAATCTTGGTACTAGTAGCTAGTATAAAATAAAAATATAGATTAATATATTAATAATTATTTAATTTATAAACGGTATTATATTTAGTAAGACTTATTTTCTAGACTTTTCTAATTATTCCCTATCCCTAAGCAGTCGTGATAATATATAAAAATAGATTTTCGGTTTTTTCCTCCGGCTAAAGAGGGAGATTATAATAATATTTTTATAATAGTTAACAGATTTAATAAACGTATAGTTTTTATATCCTATTTTAAGATAATTATAGTAAAAAATATAATAAAGTTATTCTTATAATAAATTTACTTATAAACAGGTCTTCCGGACATTATAATTTTTAATAAAGATAGTTTATCTCTAAATTCTAAACTAAACTTTATAAAATTTTAGATATAAAGCTAAAGTTATCTTCTAGATATCATCCTCAGACTAATAAAGGAATAAAGATAGTTAATTAATATATAATATAGTGATTAAGATTCTTTATTAGTTATTATTAGAATAACTAGCCAGAGCTATTATCTATAATAGACTTTATAGCTATAGTTTTATTATATAAATCTACGAGCGTATCTCCGTTCTTTATTAAAAGAGATTTTAAATTTTATATATCTTTTAATTAGTAAAAGGCCTCGGCACCTTAAAAGCTAAAGATTAATAAATAATAGATCTAAATTATAGTACGGCGGTTAGAGGAAGTATAAGATTATATAAAAGAATATATTTTCTAAACTTAATAATTAAGTAAATCGACACTGTAGGAAAGTTAATTTTAAACTTAATAATATAATTATAATAATAATAAAGAATTAGAATATAAAATATTCTAGTAGGAAACTTAACTAGCAGATATTAAGTCTGTTTAAAATTCTTAACTCTGGACGTAAGTTATACGTAGTTCTAAAATAGTATAATAATTTTAATTAGCTCGTAACTTTGCGTTTATTAGAATAATTTAGTTATTAAAATATGGTTCCTTTTTATCTGATAGATAGGGAGGGTTAGAAAGTTTAATTAATTTTATAAAAGTAGAATCTTTAATAAGATTACGAATACGAATTCGCAGTTCGGATACTTTAGTTATTAAATAATTAATTTCTACTTTAGTTTTATTAGTTTTCTTAGCTAGTTTTTTTTCAATAAAGTTACACGAGCTTCCTATTCTTCAGATATAAGTTTATATTTATTAGCTTAGATTTTAAGCTAGTTAATTCGTTTCTAGATCTTATTTAAGAGATTTTTTATTATTTTATAAAGACGGTCTAGATCTTCTTTATAATACTAAAGAAATTTATCCTTTAAAATTAGTTCGCCTTCTATCTTATTTCTACTTAGCAGAGCAGTTAAATAATAAAGAGAATTAAATTTAGTTCGATTAGAACGTGCCATAGTTATTCGTTCACGATTTAGTTAGAATTATAGTTAGTTTAGTTATTTTACTATTAGTAATTAATTAATTTTACAGCTATTATTATTATTATACACGTAAGGGGTTAGCTCCTGGTTAAAGATAGTCTAATTAGATTAGTATATCTGTATTAATTAAGTGCTAGAAGAAAGAATTTAAAAGAATCTAGTATAATATTATAACCTTAGAAATAAAGAACTAAATCTTATTATAGATTAGATATAAAGATACTAGGTTAAAGAAGGAAAAAAAAGTAGTAATATATTACTAGTAGATAGTAATAAATACTGCTGTAGAAAGATAAATAGATTAAATAATTAGATGGCGCAGTCAGCTAATAACCGGAGGTCTCCTGTAATCTACTATATAACCTCAGCAAGTTGTTTAAAGCATATAGCTTGGGGCTCGAAGTCGTCACATAAATTATAATTTTTAGATATAATTAAGCGCTTTCTATACTATAAACGGTAGTCTTAAATAATAAGATTAGTTATTAATATTTTTATTCTTATAGTTAAGGTAGCCAGGAATAATTTATAATTACTTATATTTATCGTTACTATAATTATTTATATAATCTTATCTATCTTATATACTTACTTAAGTAATATCTCTAAAAGGATTATTCTATCTAGATTAAAATTTCAGTCTAGTTTATTATTAGCTATAATATCTACTGCAGGATCTAATATAGCTATTTTTTTTATCTATTAGTAATTAGCGGCTGCTATTAGGAGTCCGGTATAATAAGATTCTAGAAATTAGCGAGCGGCGTAGGAAAACTAGATATTAATTATAGTTTATTATTATTAATAAATCTAATCTGGAGTCTTATATTAAGCTTGACCGGGTTAGATAATATAATAAATAGATTAATAATAGATACCAGGGGTATATTAGTTAGTAAGATAAAGTTCTTTAATATAAAGAGAATCTCGGGGGATTTACTAAGTCCGGAGAATATAATATTAGATATTAGCTATAAAATACTCTGCGAAGACACGGTAAATCTAAATAAAAAATAATAAAGTAATAATTTCGAGTACTAATAATATAGATATTTCTTACTACTATAGAATTAATATTTTTAGCGACTATAAGATTAAGATATTATAATAAAAATAAAGTCTAATATTATTCTTTTTTATAGCTATTATTTATATTTTTAAATAGATTCTAGGATCGGCGTGTTAAAATATTAAGTTTTATATTTTACTTACCGGATTAATATATAATCTTAAAATTAAATTTAAATAAGAATTTAGCCCAGCGGGTCTACTAATAATTTAGCTATTTAATTATTATAAAATATTATAGATTACGATAATTCGTATAAATCTTAATTAGGTGTGTAAAATCCACGCTTACTAGTTTAGAACGTTATATTTTAAATAAATAAATAATCGCGAGTAATTTTTTATTATAAATTATATAATTAATCTCTGCGGGCGATATCTTTTTTAAAAAAAAATAACCGGTTATAATATTCTATTATATATCTAGAAGAGAACTCCTGTAGTAATATAGTTACTAAAATTTATCTCTATTTATATTTTTAGATTAGAGTTAAAATACACGAGTATTAAAATAGTCTAAAAAGTCTTTTTTAAATCTTAAAAGACCGTTTCACACGCGGGGATCTATTTAAGTATAAAATACTAAATCCTATAAGTCTCTAACCAGGTTTTATATATTTTATTATTTTTAGTTAGATCTATTAGAGGTCTAGTCTGGTAGAAGAATCCGTATATAAAATGCTGATAGAATCCTATAAAATTTATAAAAAAAGTATATTTTTAATTAAAATAAATATTTATTAATTATAAATTACAGCCACTTTCTCTGAATCTATATATATACTTTTAGTTATAATTAAACTAAGATATTTAACCTTCTTTATATTAAATTCGTATTTATTAATATTAATTTATAACCCGCGACCTAGAAGCTATTTTAATACTTTAAAAATATATTTAATATACTTCTCTTCGGTATTATTATAGATAAAAATATTATCTAAATATATAGTATAAAAGATATCGAGATATTTAAATAAGAACTAGTTTATATAACTCTAAAAGAACGTAGATGCGTTATATAATCTAAAAAATATAATTAGATATTTAAACTACCCGTAGCGCGTATTAAATATAGTTAACTATTCCTAATCTTCTTTAATTCGCAGACAATTAAATATATAAATTATATTTATCTTACTAAATATCTTTATATGCTTTAGGCGGTTAAATGTTTTATTAATAAACGGGATTAGATATTAATTTTTAATTATAAACTTATTTAGAGTACAGTAATTAACACATACGCGTCAACCTCTATTAGGTTTCCGGATAATTAGTAACGGGATAATAATCTACGATAAGCTTAATTAAATAAAACCCTTTTTAAACTATTTTTAAATATATTTTTATATAATATCTAACTTCTGTTCGGATATAGGACGGTAATTCTTTATAAAAAAAGATATAGCGTTCTTAATTAGCTAAATCTTGTGATTTTTTATATAATACGATAAAAGCGTATCAGCGTCTTTTTTTATAAATATCTTAATTATAGAGTAATATTTTTTAAAACCTTATTTTAATTATTTAATCGAATACTCGTCCCGATCTATAAAAAATTTATTATAATTCTTAAATTATATAATATTAGTTATAAAAGCGTAAAAATGCTTTCTATTATTCCTAAATATAATTAAAAATCTATAGTAGTCCCGCTAAATAACTAGAGTCATAAATTACCAAGCGCTAATAAGATAAATCCTAGATATCTAATCTACTAAAATAGGGATAGTTTTTCTTACTTCGCGGGCGTATACGATATAGGATACTATCTAAGAAAAATAACCCTCTATAAAATAATATAGTAAGTTAAAGGTTATTATTTATTATATAAAATTAATATACAGATTATATATAGATAGCTAACAGTCTCCTAAAATAAACTTATAGCGAGATAACGGGATAATATAGATAGTAAGTTATTTAATATAGTTATCTATCTTAAGATTAAATAGAGCTATTTAGATTATAATAAAATAAGACTTACTATTAGTAAGGTATAAAGAAATTAGGATAATAAGATCTATTATTAAAAAATTATATTTATATATAAAAAATAAATTAACTACTTTAACTTCGCTACTATTATCTATTAAAATAGGTATAGAGGTCCGCTCTATCTTAGTTAATATTATAAAATATTTATTTAGCTTAAATTTACTCTCTAATCCTACTTTTAAAGTTAATAAAAATAAAAATTAAGAATCTTCCTCTCTAGCCTATTTTTAATTATAACTTTAATTAAAGATTACTTATTTTCTAATTTTAATATTTCTTTTATATTCTTAGTAACGGCTATTTTATTAAAAGATTTAGCTCTATCCCTACGTAAAGTAAATTTAGAGTAGTAAAGATTATTTATTTAATAATTAGATCCACGATAACTCTAGCAGCGTCTTATATAAAAGAATAAAGCTCGTTTCTTATTAATAAATTTAGAAGGATTCTCCTAAGATTTAAACTATTCGCCTTCCTAATTTAGAGATTTAGTTACTAGAGAGATTAAAACGTCGTTTATATATATCCGGAAAAGTAATAAATTAGAAAATATTTATAATTTTAAGAATATAGAATTTCTAATTAGCGATTTATTATACTAGAAAAACACGTGCCTTTATAAATATAAAATTAATTTTTTTATAATCTCTCTCTTTATAGCGTACTATTTCTAAGATTTTTATTCTAGAATTAAAAGCCCTATCGTTAAATAGCTTACTAATATAAAATAAAAAGAAGTATTAAAACTTAAAAATACAATCTTTTTTAATTATACTAGTATTAAACTAAAGTACTATAAGACGCTAGTAATAGGTAGTTACTATTTTCTTTTTATCCTCCTTAATATTAAGGAGTTCCCGTTTTACTTTATTTTTTTATAAATAAACGCCTAAGTATATCTCCAATTTATATATAAAATAACGGTATAAAAGATCCAGAGTCTAGACTATATAGGAATTAAAAATTTTAAATAGATCTTTCTATATATATTTTAAAATGTAAAGGATCTTACTCTTTTTAATAAAAAATACTACTAATTGATCTTAAATTTCTAATTAAGTATAAAATATTATATCTAATATTTTATAACGTTATCCGCTTTAAAAATAATAGTTAGCTTTTTCTCTCGAGGCCGTGAATCTACTATAGTAGTAGCGCTGGTATCTATTATTATATAATATTTAATATATTATTTATACCGGATATCGCTTTTCACGCTCTTTAAAGAATTATCTTAATTTAAATTAATAAAATACAAATCTTACTGCGGTCCTATATTTAACTAGTTTTTTTATAGATAAATATTTTTTTATAAAAATATTTTATTTTCTCGGCTAATATATATAAATAAGAATAATATTTATTAACTCTTTTATGTTACAACCTCAGAAATAAAGAACCGAATCTTATTGCAGGTCAGATACGAAGACACTAGGTTAAAGAAGAAAAAGAAAAGAGTAGTAGTATGCTGCCAGCAGATAGTAATAAATACTACTATAGAAAGATAAATAGATTAAATAATCGGGTGGCGCAGCCAGCTAATAACCGGAGGTCTCCTATAATCTACTATATAATCTTAGTAAGTTATTTAAAGCACATGGCTTAGGGCTTAAGATTATTATATTATTCTCCTCCCCTTCGGAAGACGCAGTTACTCTTAATTAGAAGGATTAGTAGATCTATTATTATTAGGGTAATTAGGTAAGAAATCATTATTCTTAGTAACTATAAATTAAAGAGCCAGATGAGTAGGGGATCTAGAAAGGTTAGAATATTAATTATAAAATATCCAGACTAAGTACGATGAATTCTTAAAGTTACGAGCTAGATACTAAGTACTATTATTATTATAACTAGTCTATTTAACGTGGTACTGTAGTTTTTAATAATATAAATAATAAATAAGAATCTATTCTATTTCTTATTCTTTCTGATTATTAACTTTAACCGGTTTTTATTAATTAAGAATCTATTTAATTAAAGATATAGTTTTACTAGTACGGCGTAACTTCTTAGATATAAATACTAGATAAGTCTTTATTAACTCCGGTAGATTAAGCACGTATAAATAATCTTTTTTTTAAATTAAAAAAAAGATCTTATAGTACTTAGTCTCGAGATAATAAACTAGAGAAAATAAATATAAAAATAAAATTAAAATATTAGATTATCTGCGAACTATTTATTATAATCTAAATTAAACTATTATTATAAAGAATAAATTTAGAAATCTGCGAATAAAAAAAATAAATTCTATAAATTTCTTTTAGAATTTATTTATATAATATTTAAAGTAGGCATCTATAATAAAAATATAAAAAATAAACTTTATTAAAAACTTTCCCGTAAGCTATAAAAAATAATTATTATAAAACGTAATAAGGATATTTATTTATTTAGTAAATTTTCGGAATACTATTCTATTATAACTAATAGTCTAGAAATTATAAACTAAAGATATTCTAAGAATTAAAAAGTTTTTATTTTATTTTTACTTTTTAATTAGATATCGGTCTAAAAAATAGAATATATTAATAGATATTTTAACTAAGATAAATTTATAGATAAAGAATATTATTTCTAAATCTTTCTTTTTAAAAATTATCTTAAGAAAGATATTTTCCTAATTAAATTTATATTACTAGATACTAAAATAGAGTTAGTTAATTATCTTCTTAAAATAAATTATAACTCGTAGAAACTCGCTATATTTTATACGAAAGTAGTATTAGAAGATCTAGACTAAAGATTATTTAATAAAAAACTTTTTTTTTAAAAGCGATTAGTAATACTAAATAAAGAAGATCTTAAAATCCGTCTATTTAATAAAATTTATAAATAACTCTTAATAGCTTATCTAGGAAGGAGTAAGATAAAATAATTTATTAAAACTTAATATTAGTAACTAGTATAGAGCAGAGATATAAATTAATATATTAATAATTATTTAATTTATAAATAATACTATATTTAGTAAGATTTATTTTCTAGATTTCTCTAATTACTCTTTATTCCTAAATAGCTATAATAATATATAAAAATAAATTTCCGGTCTTTTTCTCCCACTAAAGAGAAAGATTATAATAGTATTTTTATAATAATTAATAGATTTAGTAAGCGTACAGTCTCTATACCCTATTTTAAGATAATTATAATAAAAGATATAATAAAGCTATTCTTATAATAAATTTATTCATGAATAGGTCTTCCGGATATTATAATTTTTAATAAAGAAGAGTAGTTTATTTCTAAATTCTAAATTAAACTTTATAAAATTCTAGATATAAAGCTAAAGTTATCTTCTAAATATCACTCTTAAATTAATAGAGGAACGAAGGTAGTTAACTAATATATAATATAGCGATTAAGATCTTTTATTAGTTATTATTAAAATAACTAGCTAGAGCTATTATCTATAATAGATTTTATAACTATAGTTTTACTATATAAGTCTACGGGCGTATCTCTGTTCTTTATTAAAAGAGGTTTTAAGTCTTATATATTTTTTAATTAATAGGAGATCTTAGCACCTCAGAAGTTAAAAATTAATAGATAATAAACTTAAATTATAATATAATAGTTAGAAGAAGTATAGAACTACGTGAAAAGACGTATTTTTTAGATTTAATAATATTAGTAGAATTAAATAAATTAATACTATAGGGAGGTTGATTTCGAATTTAATAATATAGTTATAATAATAATAAAAGATTAGAATATAAAATACTTTAGTAAAAAACTTAATTAGTAGATATTAGATCTATTTAAGATTTTTAAAAAGAGAGATTATTTATACGTGTTTAATCTACTGGAGTTAATAAAGGTCTATCTAGTATTTATATTTAAGAAATTACGCTATATTAATAGAATTATATTTTTAACCGGACAGATTCTTGATTAGTAGAAGCTAGTTAAAGTTAATAATTAAAAAGAATAAAAAGTAAAATAAATCTTTATTTATTATTTATATTATTAAAAACTACAGTATCGTGTTAAATAGACTAGTTATAATAATAATAATACTTAGTATTTAACTTATAATTTTAAGAATTCGCTGCATTTGGTCCAGGTGTTTTATAATTAATATTTTAATTTTTCTAGATCCCCTATTTATCTAGCTTTTTAGCTTACGGCTACTAAAAATAACGATTTCTTATCTAATTATCCTAGTAATAATAGGCCTATTAATTTTTCTAGTTAAGGGTAACTGCGTCTTCCGGAGAGAGGGAATAATATGATAATTTTAAGCCCTAAGCTATGTGCTTTAAATAACTTATTAAGATTATATAGTAGATTATAGGAAATCTCTGGTTATTAGCTGACTGCGCCACCCGATTATTTAATCTGTTTATCTTTCTATAGTAATATTTATTACTATCTGCTAGTAGCACACTACTACTCTTTTCTTTTTCTTCTTTAACCTAGTATCTTCGTATCTGACCTGTAATAAGATTCAGTTTATTACAACCTTAGAATAAAGAAACGAATCTTATTATAGGTTAGATACGAAGATACTAAGTTAGAGAAGGAAAAAGGAGAAGAATAGTATAACGCTGTTAATAGGGAGAATAAATAGTGCAGCAGAAATATAAATAAGTTAAATAAATAATAAATAATACCGCTTAAAAACACTCTAGTCCTTCTATAATCTTAATATAAAATCTTAATATCTGGTTTATATAGTCTTAGCTACCCTGCTAATCTTAAGTAGTCTGGTATATCTTAGTAGTTATATTAAATGCCGAGGTTAGGATCGTTATATTACCACCCTCCCTGTAAAGAAAAACAGTTACTTTTAACTAGTTAGTATTAAGACGCGATTATTATCTAGATAATCTGGTAGGAACTTATTATTCTTAGTAGCTGCGAGCTAAAGAGGTAAGTAAGTAGATAATCCGGGAAGTTCGGAATACTAATTCTAAAAAGCGCGAATAAGAGACGGCGAGTTTTTAAAGTTACGAGCTAGATACTAGATATTATCGTTATTATATCCAGTCTACTTAACACGGTACTATAGCTTCCGATAACATAGGCGGTAAATAAGAATTTATTCTACCTTCTATTCTTCCTGATTATTAATTTTAACCGGTTCCTGCGGATTAAGGATCTAATCTATTAGAAGAGCGGATTTATTAGCATAATATAACTTCTTAGATATAAATATTAGATAGACCTTTATCGACTTCGGTAAATTAAATAAATAAGAATAATCCTTTTTTTTAAGAATCTTAAACAGGCCTAGTACTTATTAGCTAAGTTTCCGACTAAGATATTCTATATTTTAATCCTTTATTATTACTATAATTAAGTCGCCGGGTTTAAAATTAACTTCTTTTTAGTATTAATTCGCCTGGATCTATTAACATTATTAAATCTATAAGACACATTCTTTTATATAATCCTATATTTCCTCTAACCGTTATGCCATGGCTTAAACCTGCTAATTCTTAACTTTTAACTCTTAGAATATAGAGGTCTTCTATTAATCGAAGAACATATAAGGTTTATATCCTTTTTTAATAAAGAATAGAAATATATCCGTAGATTTATACAGTAATACCGTAGCTGTAAAATCTATAATAGATAATAACTCTAGCTAGTTATCTTAGTAGTAGTTTATAAAAGGTCTTAGTTATTATATAATATATTAATTAACTAACGTAAACCACAAGCGAGCCGTGGATCTAAGCGAGCCGTGTGTTTTTAATTATGGCCACCATTATTTGAAGCGATTCAACCACCAACTCCATTAAATTCGATTAATTAAATATATGAAATAATAG